>PVKU01007008.1:0-15974 GCA_004027475.1 Anoura caudifer | reverse complement strand
CCTTTGTAGGTGACTGTCCCCTTGTCCCTTGCTGCTTCTAGAATTCCCTCCTTCATTTTAATCTTGGTTAATGTAATTATAATGTGCCTTGGTGTGTTCCTCCTCGGGTCCAACTTCTTTGGGACTCTCTGAGCTTCCTGGACTTCCTGGAAGACTATTTCCTTTGCCAGATTGGGGAAGTTCTCCTTTATTATTTGTTCAAATAAGTTTTCCACTGGTTGCTCTTCTTCTTCCCCCCTCTGGTACCCCTATAATTCGGATGTTGGGACGTTTAAAGATGTCCTGGAGATTCCTAAGCCTCTCCTCATTTTTTTGAATTCTTGTTTCTTCCTCGTTTTTTGTTTGGTTGTTTCTTTCTTCCTTCTGGTCCACTCCATTGATTTGAGTCCCAGTTTTCTTCCCATCTCTGTTGGTTCCCCATGCATCTTTCTTCATTTCACTTATTGTAGCCTTCATTTTTTCATCTAATTTGTGAGCAAAATCAACCAATTCTGTAAGCATCCTGATTACCAGGGTTTTGAATTGTGCATCTGATAGGTTGGCAATTTCTTCATCGCTTAGATAAATTGGCTCTGGGACTTTGATTTGTTCTCCGGTTTGAGCCATTTTCATTTCTGGGTTTTTTTTTTTTGTTGTTGTTTGTTTGTTTTGTCTAGTCGTGGCTGTTACGTGGTGAGGGGTGGAGCCTCAGGTGTTCCCCAGGGCGGGACAGCACAGTCGCTGGGTAGTGACACTGTATGTGGGGGCGGGGTCTGAGAGGAGATAATGGCGGTTGCTTTATTCACTCTCAGATTCCAGTTCCTTTCACCGCTTCCCCTTTGCCTGGATTATTCGAGCGCGAATGTGGGACCACCAGGTCAGCCAGCCGCCTTGTGCGGCCTCACTGGTTCTGCACCGTTGCCACCCTGTGCCCGGGGTCTGCTAGTCGCTGCCTGTGCACCTGGGGGCTGCCAGCCGCTGCTGCCTGCGTTCCCCTCTGCACCTCTGCTTTTTCCTGCCGCGACTTCGCCCCTCTTACCGGTCTGGATGAATCGTTGTTGGACTTCCAAACAGTTTGATTTTCTGAGTTCTGGTTGTTTTCTTGTTTCTAAATCTTTGTTGTCCTTAATTTTGGTTGTGAGAAGAGGCACAGTGCATCTGCCTACGCCTCCATCTTGGCCGGAAGTCCTAGAGTTGCATTCTTAAATGTTAGCGTGCAAAGGAATCACTAGGGATGCTTGTCACTAATACCAATTCCTGGGCTCGCTTCCAGAGATTCTGATTCCGCGATTCTGATTCCGCAGCAGCTCTGTGGTGGGGTCTGCTGGTTTTTATGGGGGTGTCTAAGGGCTGTGGTGCCCCAGAACCTAGAAGGAGCAGAGGGGCCATACTCTTGTTGGGGACAGTGCTCGGGGGCTTTTCTGGAAGCTGCACTTGCCCTGAAGTCCCACTTTTAGAAACACTTGGTGTTGATTTAGAGGAGTTCGGGGAGCTGGTGGAGATTATTGAGGTCTAAAGTCTCCAGCTGCCACTTGATGTCCCTGCTCTCTGAGAAACGCTGTCAGAGAGTATCAGAAATGGGAGGCGCCTCAGGTGCTGTCATTCTACAGAGGAAGACAATAAGGCCCTGAGAGGTTCAGCGACTTCATCAGAGTCACACAGCTAGTTAAGGGCAGATTTGAGACTGTGCCCAAAATCTTCTGCCTCTGCATCCAGTTCCCGGTTCACTAAACACCTGTTCTGTCTGGGCGGAGCGGGGAGAGGCCTGAGAAGAGGAGGTCGTAGGAATTGGAGGGAGAGCTGGACCGGAGGCCCCAGACGATTGGGCAAGAACAAAAATTTTGTTCTCTTTGAAATCGGAGTCAGGATTAGGACAGGGATGATTCTGGCTTGGAGTTCAAATGGTCAGGCAATTGCTATTAAAATCATTAATAGCGTTCGTTATCTTCTAAACGTAAGATATCCCCACTTGACAAAAAATATTCCAAGTGTAGGACTTTTTCCTCCTTTTATTATTTATTTGTTTTATTATTCCAAATTCTCACTTTATTTTTTATTGGAGGGGTTGGGGGTTACCCTCTAAGGGAGCTCACGTTTCAGATTTTCTTCCTGGTAACAAAATCCCCATAATTGGCTCTTGGCTGTCCCGGCCTTTCGTGGTGCCGATGTGGACGTGGGCAGAGGCCCAGGGCGGCGGGACTGCGGCAGCGCAGGCGGCGGGCACTGCGGGAGGGGGCACTGCAGCACCGTGGCCCCGGGCGGTGGGACAGCGGCCCTCTGGAGGGGGCGCTGTGGGCACCGCCAAGCATCCTTTTGTCAGCGCGCACCGCCGGGAGAGCTTCTCATTTCCTCCCAGCCTCGTGCGGGAAATGGATTTAATTCCGACCGCAGGGCTGTAAGAGGCGGACGGGAACGAACGTCTTTTGTCAAGGAGTGGCAGGCAGTCTCTGTTGTCTGTAGTCACCAGTGACGCCAGAAGCTGCATTGCCGGTGGAATTCTAGGCAGCTCCGACAAGTGCGGGGCTGCAGGATGGGGAGAACAGTGCTCTGCAGATTAGCTGGGCGCAT
The DNA here is from genome assembly GCA_004027475.1 of Anoura caudifer. Classification (NCBI taxonomy): domain Eukaryota; kingdom Metazoa; phylum Chordata; class Mammalia; order Chiroptera; family Phyllostomidae; genus Anoura; species Anoura caudifer. The sequence continues at coordinate 13,427 of PVKU01007008.1, read as the reverse complement.
TTATTAAGCAGATCTCAAGACGGAGGGAAAAAAATCAGCGGAACAAACAACAACAACAACAACAACAGCCTACGGTGGAAGCCCAGAGATGGATAAAAAGCCTTGCAGAAGGTAAGCACGTCTCTGGAATGGCCACCGTTGGAATTGCCTTGGTTTTGTTTAATTTAATGGAATTCGAGACCCCACAGCATCCTTCCGCCGTGCTGGAGCCGGCTGGTCCAGATCCGCGAGCGTCTGTTACTGAGTACGTCTGCGATGCAGCCCTTCCCCGCGGCTGTGTTTTACGCCTAAAGGTTTCTGTTGATGATGTGACATTGGAGGTTCTTTGGAGAGCCGGGCTGCAGAGCGCTGGCCTCGGCAAGGGGACGGGCGGACCTGCTCGCCCAGAGCGCTACGCCTGACAGACAGGTGGGGCTTTCTTCTACGCGGGGCTAGGGGGTGGTAGCTTCGTTTTGCGGCCGCCCTTCCTTCCCCTTCCGGCTAGGCCACCGCCCTCCTGGGTAGCTTTGCAGGGCCGCGCGGCTGGGCTGAGCGCGGTCCCGGGGCCTCGCCAGCCCTGGGTACCACGCTCCTCCACAGCTGCCAGGAGAGCAGGTGGGGCGTCGGCAGACGCCTGCATTTTGAGCAGGGGAGCTGTCAAGTAAGCAGGTCCTGGTGGGCTTGGATTTTTGTGCGACTCCACCACTTTGGAGGGAAAAAGGCCACTGTCCCCAAGGAGGTCTTGATAGTCTGTTCCTCGCTTTACTCCACCTCCCTTCCCCTCTCTTCCCGTTCTGTCCTCCCCTCCTGCACCCCGGGTGGAGGCCACCCTAGTTGGTCCGTGAGCGGAGGCCAGCCTCTGCTTATTTTGAAACCGTGACTACAGCCTACCTGCTGTGGAGGAGGGGTAGGAGGGGCAGACTGCTTTAGGATGCTGAGCAGGCGTTCTGGGTCTAGCCTATTGTCTTCCCTTTACTCCCCCTTCCTTTTCTTCTCTAATCTCCACCCCTGCTCTCCCGCCATCCCCCACCCCCGGGGGTTGGGGGGGAGAGGAAAGGGGAGAGAAAGAAAAAAGCCCCAGCCCACACCCTATCAAATTCTTTTAGAAATTTGTCATTTATCTGTGGCACATGATTATTACCCGTCTGTCTCGTTACACCCACTCTTCCCTCCTCTGGCGGTTTGTCAGCTGAAATTCAACTGACTTCAAACGAGCCTTATAAATAACAGAACTAAAATCTCAGTTTTTGAAATAGATATTTAGTGTTTTGTGAATAACCTCAACGTAGGGGAGCAAATGGTTGGAGAGGATGGACTCCCCTCCTTTCACATCTAGGATGTGGGTGCAGCTGGGGTACCTGAGATACTTAACTCAGGCAATGAGAGATGTCCTCATGAATGGGGTTTGAAAATGACGCTAAATTTTAGGGAAAAATAGTTTTTGGTCAACGTTTGAAATGAAAATGCTTTAAATGAGTAAGACCAGAGAAGGTAACTGAAGTTTCAGACTTGCAAGCCATCCACCCACTAACAAATGAATAATAAATGTTAGAGATTTTGAAAAGGGGGTTAGACCATTTAATGTGTTCACTTTGTGATGTTGTACCTTCATTCTGTAATGTGCTCAACGCCTGTGGACCAGGGTCTCGCCCAAAGCCCCACCCCCAAGAGGGCACAGTGACACAGACTTTTCAGTATTAGTATGCACTCGGTACGCTTTGGAGCCCACTAACAATAAACCATTCTTTGATCCAAAATCCGTGCCATTTCTGTAGCAAGCCCTGTGTTCTCTCCCGTCCACCCAATCGCTTACCCCTGTTAGAAATGTACTCGTCACATACGCACTGCACACGCTGCCTGAAACGACACGCCACCCGGAGTTTCTAGGCTTGGGCTGACTTGGCTTTAAATACTGGTAGAGTGCTGACCAGCAAACCTCAGCTGTGCACGTATAAAGTATAAGTATATTCATTCCCTACCTTGTTCCAAGAGGGTTTTAAGACAGTTTACAGGAATTCATAAAATATTGCAAGGCAGACTGACTAGGAGTGGGTGGGAAAGAAAAAAGGAAACTAAGAGGAGAGACGTAAAATGGTATTAGGAATAGGACGAATACAAAGATAGAGGCATAAGACCCCTGCACCTTTCATGAGGGGGGAACAAATCCAGCTCTCGGCTTTCTAGTAGCTCCTACAAAAGGGGAAGTTGACCATGGCACGTACGTTTTATTTATTTGTTGACTCATTCACTCACTTGTTCACTCAACAAACATTCGGTGAGAACTTACTCTGTGCCACATTCTGTGAGACACAGACATGTTCCCTGCCCTAATGGTACTTACAGGTGAATGCAAGAAACAGACATTTATGAGGAAATATCTCTAAGGAATATATAATTACAAATTGTGTTAAGAGCTGCGCAGGAAAAGCACAAACAAAACATCACATGTCCAGAACATGAAAACATAAAATATAAACCTGTTAAGGGAAGCACAATGATTCTTGACTCTGACAGCAGAAAGGAATTTTTTTCAAATATGACGCAATGTTTGGAAGGGTGTCTTCAATCATGTCCTCACCAGACACAGGGTGGGCTGCCTTCAGCTGGTTTTTATAGTGCCCCTCCGTGTGGGCTCATGATCTCAACCACAGGCCTCCCAGGCCCCTGAGGTTCTGAGGATGTATGTCTTTGTGTGTATTCTTGATCTGTGTCTTCTCTAACTTCAATGATAACCTGAAATAATGAATAATAAAAGTGTGTTCTGGATCATCTTGATAGTCACCCCCAATTCCAAGTTCACCCCCCAGAGGGTTGGGTCTAACCCTCTATCTTCCCCTGTGAGCCAGGGGTGGGCCCGCTGACTCGGGTCACAGCACAGGTGAGGGGACGGGGATTGAAACAGGGACATGTGGAGAGACATGTGAGCTCACGTAGGCACGGGCTTGCCAGACTCAGAACAGCTCCCGGTGACTTCTGCTGCATTGGCAAGGAGCGCGGCTCTCCTGCCAGATCCGCCTGCATATGGACCGAGTCTCAGCAATTCATTAGCAGCAGGTGTTGCAGTAAAAGCTCAATGGAAAAGTTGCTGTTGCTGGTTTTAGCAGTAATTGTATTAGGTCTCTGTTTAACACAGAATTAGTAACCCTCCAACAAGTACCTTATGTCCAAGCGCTGACAGGTAATTTGGTGCGACGATTAAGTGTAGCCAGACTGCCTGACTTCAGATCCACTTTTTCACTTACGCTGTGAGACTTCGGATGAGTCAGTCAGCCTCTCTGTCCCTCAGTTTCCTCTTGTGATAATATGTGGATAAATACGTGGTATTGGTTTCACAGTGATATTGTGAGGATTAGAGGTACTGCATGTGAAAGACTTGGAGCACATAGTAAGGTTCAACAAACGTTAGAGATCTTTACTATTTGCGTTAGTGTGAAATGCCACCTCCTTTATGTAGGCACTGCAGGATGGTTTTGATAGTAGACCCTCAAACCGTACACATTTTTAATGTTATTAATATTGGTTTGCACAGCATGCTTTATGCATTATCTGTATTCAGATCATTGAAGTCAAAATTCGGAAAATAACATATGGTAACTAGACCTGAGGCTACATCTTCCTATTGTTAAACCCAAGATGGTGTTTTAGCTTCAGTAAAATAATGTTAGCAGTTGCAGTGAATTTATATTATTAATTTGACATGTTAAAGTTTGATAGTTGCATTTATTTGCTCCTTTGTTTTGGCATTTGGTTATGTAAAAGCTATAAAGTGCAAGTGTTTAGAACTGGCCTTTATTAGTGTCATATTTAAGTTACATTTTAATAGGTGTGACTTAAGTTGACCGTTGGACCCAAGAGAAATTTTTTTCTTTCAAAAGGGATTTCTCTGCAGTTTATGCATTTTGAACTGTGTACAAGGACACACCCAAGATTCTTGGGATAGAACTTTGAATCTCTGGAAAGAAACTGCAGCCCCAATAATTGACTCCATACACCTTGATGGCTATAGTTTTAGCCTGAAAGAATTTTAAAGCATCGATACCAAAAACTGCCTCTGTCTTCAGCAAGATAAATGACACACGAAAGGTTAGCCAATGTTATGCAGTGAGGTGAAAAGAAAAGTCAACTCTCTGCGGAGTACACCGTTTAGCTGTATAGATGAAAGTGCATTTATTGATTGCATTGTTAAATCTATTTTAAAATTTTCTTTTTACCTAAGTGATCTGTCAAAAATGACAAGAAATATGTTAGTTTCCCATTATAATCATGTTTTTGGTAACTTTCCCTGTTATATACGCATGCCATAGACATACACACATGTACGTCTCTCACACACACAGTTACATTTGAGTCTGTGTCACTAGGGCCTGGATTGTCCAGGACTGATGGTTTTCCCAGGATGAGGGACATTCAGTGCTAAAACCAACACAGCAAGGCAAGACCAAGACACACCCATTCTAGTTTTAGAGGACGGGGAGAACAATGGGCCCAGGTTCTTTAAGGACTCTCTAGAAAATATGGTACAGATGGTACCAACCAACAGCAGCCATCCCATGATTAACAAGGGTCCCTCCTGGGAAGAAGCAAGGATGTTCTCCCAGACGAGTCCTAGAATATTCCTCAGGCTCACTGAGCCAGGCCTGGATGGGTTGTGGTAGGTTGGGGTGGGGGTAGGGGTGCGGGGCAAAATGGGGAGGGCTCTACAAACTCTATCAGCACCTTCCACCTTGAGTGTCTGGACCCCAGTCTGGACAGGTGCTGAGAGAGCCCCCCGTAAAGTGGGGCTTTAACATAGCCAGCTTCAAGCCAGGTCAGTTCTGATCACCCCAACATTCGCAGCTGCAAATAAAGATACATACGCACATAAATAAATGCCACTCAGCCCAGCAGTAGAGATTTCTAATGCATTTGATGTGACACGGGACCTCACCCGCAAGCAACCCAGGCAGGGCCCAGAAGTAGGGAGTTTAGGGTGTGGTTGCCAGAAAACAAATTTCAGCGTTCTACGTAGTATCTGGAATGACACCTTGAAGCGACTGTGGAAAAACTTACCAAGGCAAGTAGCAAATCCCTCTGGCTTCTGTGAATGGCAGCTCTGAGGACCATTTGACACCCTCCACTGCATCCCCCCTCCCCCCCACACACATACTCTCAGCTGATTGGACCAGCCATGGGACCTGTGAGGACTCGGAATCTCAGAGCTGATGGCCCTATTAGACCTAAAAGTGAGGGGAACAGGGTGAGGAGGCTAATCCCCAAACAGACAGGAGAGAAAGCTTCCCCAGCCAGTTTAGAGAGGAAGCCACTGGCTCCCTTGAGGTGGCCACAGGGGTTCCAGTTCTAGCAGCTTCCAGGAGGCCCCACCAGGCTGTGGTCCCTACCTTGCTGAAGTTGCCGTCTAACCTGCCTGGGCTCATTTGCTTGTGTTTCCGTTTCACACAGCCACCCGCCCGTGGTTGGAACTCTGGATTACTCCAGAGCTTCGCCTGACATTGAGCCTGACCTCCCTCCATCCATCCATAGGGGCCCTTCCTAAACAAACATCGAATCTCCTCACTCCTCCACCCTCAGGACAAAGCCCAACTCCTCACCTACCTCTGCCGCTCACATCCTCTTTCTTTACACTCTCCGCCTAGGTAGACTGAGCCACCATCTCTCTGGACATTAACTTCCTGGACACACACTGCAACCCCCACCAGCTTTCACAACTTCCACAGGTTATTTGCCTCACCTTATCCGTCCTGCCTCCACTTGTCCGGCATGTTGGTTCTTGGAGAAAGCCAGTGAAATGCAGACTGCCTAGCAAGCCTAATTAAGATTAAAAAAAAAATTATAATACTAGAAATGCTATGTGGAACAAAGGGGAGAAGAGATTTGAAATCACGAAAACACGTTGCATTGTGGTGCCCCAACATGTGAAAGTCTGGATGAAATGGACAGTTTTCGCAGAAAATACGAACTATCAACATTTACTCCAGAAACCCAATGTCGTGTGCCTGTACAGGAAGCACCAATGTGGCAAAGATGCCGACCCCCCACGGATTCTGCCCGGTGGAAGGCAGCCTTCCCGGTAACCAGTAGTGGTGCAGATTCGATCCTATTTTTATGTTCCTCTGGTCACTTTCTATGGGACTTTGAGAGGGGTAGTTCAATGCTTGTGCTGAATTTTGAGTCGGTTTATTGAGGGGAAAGTCAGTACATGTGCATTGGAATGTCCTTTGTAAATTGTTTTTTCTTGAAGAACAAATTAAGTTATTAAACGTCGAAACGCATTGGGCCTTAATGCAGACAGAACGTCATTTAACAACGGACACGATTTTCCACCCACATTATTTTGTTGAGTATGAGTTCCATGATGTTCGCTGTCCTTTTTTTCAGCGTAGAGCCCATGTAAGAATCTCTTGACTTTCACTTTTAAGAATCTGTGCTGAAAAGACACCAGAAAAGCGAGGGCGGGTTCTGTTCTTTCCTCCTTTACTTGTGTCAGATGGCAGAGCATCCACACGGATTATTTCAGCTTTCCTGTATTTAGAATTCATCTCCTTCCCTCTTAGCACCGCATTTCTCTCAGAACCTTCCAACACCCTCATTTGCGTCCTAAATTAGCTGCATCTGTTACCATAGTTAAGCAGCATCCAGCTTAACCCATTCCCTGCGTTCCAACAGCACCGTGTGCGACACTTCCTTTCTCGTGTGTCACAAAATATTCCATTACTTCCCTTTATTCCTCTCCTGTCCCCAATCTTTATTATGTTAAAGGCAATGCATGTGCATAGTTACTAAATCAAATAGGACTGAAGGGCCGCCAACAGGAAGCAGCAATTCTGGCCCCACCCTAAGTCCTTGATCCACAGAGAAGCCACTTTTCTCTGTGTTTTCTGCTCGACGGTAGTTCCCTCTGTGTCTCAAAATAATATGCAGATACTACTGCTGTTTTGAATTTATCAACTTCAATTCTCTAGTGTCGTTCTTCCGTGAAAGTGAAGGATGTAGCTCATTTACACGTCACATCTGCTCACCACCTTCTGTCCCTGCTACTCCAGACAACGCGTTTATTAAAACCGGACTTTTCATTCCGCGGTCGGTTGATTGGATCTTCTAACTCCCAGCTCTGTAAGATGGGGATGTTACCACCACCTCTCCTTGCATGCTGCCTCCTCCTTCGCTCTAGCTGAACACTTACTTTTGCATTATCCAAATTGATGAAATATTCATTCTGGTTCCATAGCGCTAGCTGGTCTCCATGATTTGTCTATAAGGGAATTCTAAAAGCTGAAAAACTCTTAAAGTGTTCATTATCTGAAAGGGTTGACCTTGTTTACTGCACCATAAGTAACAGCCTAGGATTTCGCATCCTTCTTAGGGGCTCCACTCTCTCATCCCTTGGGACGCTAAGTGAAAAATGCTCGCAGGGGGGAAGTTCAAATGCTCTCTGCTTTGCTGGGGGCAGCAGCAGCACGGCAGCTGTTCTAGTTCACCTTCACCGTGTGAGCAGCCTCTCTGAGAAGCCCCATCCAGTGATCAAGCTGATAAATTCAGAACCAGCAGTACATGCGTGCTGTTTTGAGACACAGACACGGAGGTAGTGACAGCTGGGTGCTTGGCTGTGGATCCCTGGATTGGAGGTAAGAGAGGGAGTGGGGAGGGCCCACTGCTCCCTAGACAGACCTGCAGGCTGTGCCCCTATGTTCAATCTCTTTATTTCCTGTCATACCTCCCATCTCGGAGTCTGGGACATCTCTAGGGCTCTGCCAGGCAGAGCCCTGACATTAGTCACCAGCTCCTCATCTGCTTTTTGTCCTCCAGAAACTTGTTGTGATCTCTTCTCTGGTAATGAACTACTTTAATGTGTTATCGTGGGATTATATATTTGTATTCCCTTGTGATCGATTTAATGGGGACTAAGAAGAGATTTAAAAAAAAGGGGGATAGGTGGGTTAGGGCTGCCATCCTGAATCAGAAGCCGAGGACATTGATTTTTAATTGAGCCCTGCACGGTAGTACTAAGACAAACTACTGGCGTGGCCGTGGGTTAAATGCAAACCCATGTGAAGTTTTGTTCTGTAGATGCCTTCAACTAGCTGCAGCAAGTGTCAACTCAAGTCTGAGGTCTTCTCCAGCTAGAGAAGTCCGGAAACATTGAAACATTCTTCCACCCATGCTGCACTGTTAGTTTACATACAGTTCTGACAAGGTAGTTGTTTCTCTTCAGAGACTACAGGAACTGGGAGTGTCAAGTGAGATAAATGAGTGTGGCTAATAGCCTAAAAGAGATTGGGATAAAAATGAGGATTAAAGGAAGACAAAAACCGCTCCTAGGGACCTGGGGCAAGTTACTGCCCAAGTGCCATGGAAGGCCATTGGTCAGAGCTCCCAGTACTGGATTTAGACCTAGGAGGTAAGGACCTGACAGGGAAAGGGAACTAACAGTGAGTCCGCACCGGGAGGCGCTGCTGGGTGACAAGGGGGGATCTGAGGGTGCCCCAGGCTCTTTGCTCAGAAAGTAAATCTGCACAAGAAATTTCATTTGCCTCGATGGTTCCATCCAATCTGGAGAGTATGGCTTCATTTTTCAGCCTTAGCAATCATCGTTAAGACTGAAAACAGTTTCAGGATCCTGCTATACACATCTGAGCTCTGTTACAGTCACAAGCTGAAAACTGGTGTCAGCTTTGAAGTCTGTGACCGTTGTTTTTAGTTCCGAACCAGAGGTCTATCAAGCTCAAGGATGTCAGAGAACTTTTTAAATCTCCTTCCAGGAGTCTATTATATTTATGGATGAAGTGATATAATATCTAGAATTTGTCTCAAAATCATCTCTTCTACTGGGAATTAAGTAGGACTAGAGGTGAATTAAGATAAGGCCATAAGTTAATAATTTTTGAGGTTCGGTATTATCTATCATCTAAACGGGCACTTGTTAGAGTGAAAGGAGGTGCAATTAACAATTACACTGGAAGGAGAGGCATAACCTGGACTCTCTCGGGCAAACTGCAGTCTCCTCAGCAGCTAGGTGGTGGGTGCTTGGGGCACATTACAATGTGCTCTCTAATTCCGTACACTTCCAAATATTTCCGTAATTAAAAAATGCCTTCTATTTTGTTCTGTGTACTGTTTTGTTAAAACTGGAGCCTTTCATCTTAACTGTGGTGTTAAACGTTACTCAACTTCAAACCCCAGAGAAAATAGCTAGAGAATATCGTCAAAGGACACATCTATTAGGCTGATTGATAACAACGGGGCAGAGAGTTGCTGCAACCCATGGAGCAACATTAATTAAGTCCACAATGTTGTAAAGCAGATCTAGAGCTGCAGTTATGCGAAGAACCTTGTTTTTACTGCTGTGAGCTGGGATCACCAGGATTTTATGGATGGGTGGACGCAGCCCGGAAAGATACCCCAGCTGGGAAGTGAGGAGCGGGCCAGGGAAGCGGGGCTGCGGCTATTTGCACAGCAAGTCCTCAGCGCTGGTCTGAAACTGTCTCGGTGTCTCTCCTACTTGAAGTTCCCCATTGCCGTTTACCTGCTAAAACACTCTTTCAGTCAGTCACCCGGATTTTGAAGAGAGGGCCTCCATTCCCACGCTGTTCATTCCCGTTGTCTGTCCTCGCACAGTTCAGTGGTGTTTTTCGCTGCCATGCTTGTGAGGTGGTGTGGGCGAGGCTCTCAGACAAGGCGGCCGTTCAGATGTCAGTCATTTTGATTCCGCCAATCAGAGGGCTCAGGCGGCGGTGGATTTGGAGTAGGATCCTTTGCTCCCTGTTTGAGAAGGGGATGGGCATGGATGGCAGCCCAGCTCCCAGGTGGCACCTCGACGGGAGGCTGGGGTCACCGGGCAAGGTACTGCATCATACTCGGGGTCTTTCAAGGCTAGAATGCTACTGCAGGATCAGAAACCAGGTTTTAAACAATGATTCATTCTTTTGCTGTTTGTGTTGCTGATATTTTTACTATCGTGTTCCCCCAGTATTATGCAGGAAGTAATTTTTTTTTTGAACAGCTTGTATAACCCTATGCAGTGACCACCGCTGGAACCTGGGTCCTCTGCATAGAGACTCTGGTACGGGTCTAGAAGCTCATTTTTAAACGTATTTATTTGCATTTTTGAGTTAAGCTTATTGAGATATAATACACATAGTAAAACTCACTTTTCTTTGATGTATGGTTCTATGAATTTTGACAAATGTATACAGTTGTGTAACCTCCACTACAATCAAGGTAGAAAAACGTTCCCTCATGGCCTTTTGCAGTGAATCTCCCTGCCCACCCGCAATCCCCGGAAACCACCCATTCGTTTCGTGTTTTGCTGTTTCCAGAATGTCCTACAAATGGGATCATACAGCGCAGTCTTTTGTGTCTGACTTCTTTCACTTTGCATAATGTTTTTTGAGATTCATTCATGTTGTTATAATATTAATACTTTTAAAAAATATTTTATTTCTTTATTTTTAGAGAGAAGGGAAGGGAGGGAGAAAGGGAGGGAGAGAAACATCAGTGTGTGGTTGCCTCTCATGCACCCCCTACTGGGGTCCTGGCCTGCAACCCAGGCATGTGCCCTGACTGGGCATTGAACCAGCAACCCTTTGGTTCACAGGCCGGCACTCAGTCCACTGAGCCACACCAGCCAGGGTGATATAATACTAATACTTTTGATTGCTGAATAATATTCCTTTAGGTGGCTGTACCACGATTTGTTCGGCCACTCACCCATTAAAGGACATTAGGGTTAATTCCAGCTTTGATGATTATGAATAAGTGCACTGTGTAGATTGACGTGCAGGCCTTTGGGTCAGCACAAGCTTACAATCCTCTGCCCTGTGTGTGCTTGACTCTGTAAGAAACTGCCAGGTGGTTTCCAAAGTGACTGTACGCACCACTTTGCATTCCCACCAGCCACGTATGAGAGTTGCAATTGCTCTGCACTTGGTATTACTTGCTATTTTCTTAATTTTAAGAATTATTACAGGTGTGGGGTATTATCTCATTGTGGTTTTAATGTGTATTTCCCCAGTGACCAATGACACTGAGCATCTTTTCATGTGCTTGAATGTCACAGTATCTCTTCTTTGGTTGTTTCTTGTCTTTTAAATGTCAGCAAGGCTCTGCCACGCTAAGGCAAACATGGGAAGCATGTGTTCTTTGTCTCACAGGGGGAACAAAAGCACAACACAGGGTGGGGAGGGTGAGCAGAAGGAGGGAATGGGGGAGAGTGCCCACGAGGAAGGGGATGTCGAGGGTGGGGTAAAGTCGGGCGTGACCCTTGCCTCCTGCACAGGCTGCTTCTGGAGTTCTCTGGAGGATTTGGTGGTTTGTGTTACTGAGAGGCTGCTCCTTAGGGAGGGAGCGAGGGAGGAAGAGCGGAAGATGGCTGTAATATTGATTCCATTATTTTTTATTTGTGTACTCCAAGTTCTGGTCTTCATACTTTTAGTTCAGTAATATCTCTTCCAAATAAATAAATTGGCCCAGATAGAAGCCCTACTGTTAATGTTGGGGGGGGTGCAAAAAGGAGGTTACATACAAGATGTTTAAGGAAATGTATATTTAAATTTGACTGATGTAGGGACTCGAAGGGATACTTGTACAGCCGTGTGAACAGCGGCACTATTCACAGAAGTTAAAACAGGAAAGCAACTCAAGTGTGTTGTGTACATGCAATGGAATATTACTCAGGATTAAGAAGGAAGGAAGTTCTGACATATAACACAGCCTGAATGAACCTTGATGACATGCACTAAGTGAAATAAGCCAGTCACAGAAAGACACATACTGTGTAATTCTGCTTATATGACGCGCTTGAAGTAGTCAAATTCATAGACTTATAAAGTAGAATGGTGGTAGCCAGGGGCTGGGGTGGGGTGCACATGAAGTTATTGTTTAATGCGTACAGAATTTCAGTTTTACAAAATAAAAAGAATTATGGCAATGGGTGTTGGTAATGTTTGCACAGCATTATAATATATTTAATATCACTCAGCTGTACACATAAAAAAGGTGTAAGAAGGTGTTATGTGTATTTTACAGCAATACATTTTTTTGAGTGTGTTTGAGGTATACTAGCAATGATGAGTAGTTTCTCACAGGGGTAGGTAAGTTTGTAAGGTTTGACTATGCATTTCAGTCAATCAGTCAGTTGACAAGCGTTTACTGAACACCCTCTCCGAGCAGCTACTGTTCCCAGTGCTGGGGACGCCGCGGTGAACCAGGAGGCTACGCTCTAGTAAGGAGAGAAAGATGCTAAGTGTGCAAACACTCAAACAGTGGCAGGCATGAACACTTGTCATGCAAAAGGTAAATTCAGGTCCAAGAGAAAGAGTGACCAACGAATGCTGCTTTAGCCAGTGGCCAAGGAATTCTTTTCCGGGTAAATGACATACAGGTGACACAGGTGGGTTAGTGGAACTGAGTCAGAAGATGAGGTAGTGCTGGCTGATTTTCGACATTTTATTACACCATTTGAGATAACATCATCGGCTGAAAGTGGGGGTGAGGAAGGTGTGGGGGAGATTTGAGGAGAGATGAGAAGGTGGGAACCTATCCTTCCAAATGGTTTACACCAAGGAAGAGCAAGTTGCCTGGTAATGCAAGAAACCATGTGAAAGTTGTGTAGGGAATAGCCAAATGAGTCTGTCTGCACGGTTGTGTGCAGGGGTCAACTGCCTGGATGCACCCTGGGAGCAAGGCCCTGGAACACTTAACCAAAGGTGGGGGGGGGTCTGTGAGGTGAAAACAGTAGAGGAGAGGGGACAAAGGAGTTAAAGGTGTTTTGCGAGGGGATGGTTACCCAGCTGGACCAGTTCATTTAAGTAGATAAGGAGGGATGTCTGGGAGTAGGTAGTGGAAAAGTGAGTAGGAAGTCCCAGAGGCATTGGAGATTTTCTAGAAGGTGCATATCAGAGTAGGTGGGCTGGAAGGGGGTGATCAAGGAGCAGGATGCGAAGTCCAGATAATGGGGGTGGTGATCTTACTGGCCACATCAAGATCCAGGGTATGCAACCATGAGATCAGATTACTGAGGCTGGGCTGAAGGGAGGGGCGATGCTGTTAGAAGCCCAGGAAATGGGAGGCTGGGTGTGGGGTGGATCACTGCATGGGTGTGTATTTGAAGTTTGAAGTCATCGGGAATGAAATAGGTAGTGATGGGGGGGAAGGTGGTGCAGTCATCAGTGAACGAGGGGAATGACTAATGACTGGGAAAGTGGCAGAGGACAGCCACAGGGGAGAGGGGGTGATGGGAATTCTGTCTTGCAACATGTGTGCTCCCAAGACAATGAGGTTTGTGAAGCAGTGGAAATAGATGGAGGTGGGTACAGGGAGCGGTCTGCACTGCACCCAGGCCCTGGGCGTGTGGGATGTGTGCTGCGAGAGAACGCAGAGCTCAGGAAGAGCCAGCCTTCAGATATTTGATATTTGGATCACAAAAATGGGCTTTGTGTAGCAGGATTAGGGAA
>PVKU01007007.1:0-94057 GCA_004027475.1 Anoura caudifer | reverse complement strand
GGTAGGTAGAAAATAGACAGGGGGAGGGCAAGAGTAGTGTGGGAAATGTAGAAGCTAAAGAACTTATGACACATGGGCATGAACTAAAGGGGGGAATGTGGGTGGGAGGGGTGTGCAGGGTGGAGGGTAATGAAGGGGGGAAAATGGGACAACTGTAATAGCATAATCAATAAAATATAATTAAAAAAAGAAAAAAAAAAGAAGATGAGTTTTCAAAAGCAGGAAAGTTGTGCAAGAGTTAACTTGTGAATGATCAAGTTAGTTAAAGTAGTAGCCACAACTGTTTGAGAAAATGCAGAGCAAATCGTGTGAGGGAGTAGGAATTTGGGCAGATGTAGTCACATGTGCAATAGCCACCGTTATTTTCTTACTCCATCCAGTTGGTAAAGTGGGACCCTGCTCCTTAGAATTTCAAGTATAAGACAATGGAGAATGAAATACTTATCCTGTGTCAAGTTTCCTGGCTTCTTACAAGACAGGCAACTTCAGGTTTTCCTTTGATTTCTTAGGCATAAAAAATCATTGGCTTGATTTGAACCTAGGATTTTGTTTACAATCCACATGACACCTTCTGAAACTGGAAAACGCATGATTTAGAGTACAGAGACCTAAGTTTCAGTATTGGAATACTACTAATAATTTATATTCAAAGCTCAAGATTTTAAAAATCATTGCTTGGAGCTCAGTCATTCAGAAACTTCATAGAAAGGTAATTATGCAATCCACAATACCATTTAACCATCCGTTCATCCAACGATAATAAAAAATGACTTAAGTAAATGTACAATTCAGTGGGTTAAGACAGAAATTAAATAGTGAATTCATCACGATTGTGGCAAATGTTATTTAAAAAATACACAATTTAGGCAGGAGCTATAACAAAAGAACATAACTTCGTAGAATAGAGTTCGAAGTCAGTGAAGGTGTCTTTGAAGAAAAGCTATTTAAGTTTATATCTGTGAGATGTGTAGGCAGAAACCAGAGGAAGAGTCACACATCACAGTCGAGAAGGGCAGCCCATGCCTAGGACCGGAGGCAGGAGAACAGGCTAGGAAGACGAACCATGTCAGAGATAATGGTGGCAGAGGTCCGTGGAGCCAGTGACTCCTGCCGTGTGGAGAGGAAGTCAGCAGGCTCCTGCCATGAGCAGACTTGCATTTTTATAGAATTGCTTGTGGCTTCAATACACAAAATGCACTGAAGGAGTGAGAGGCTGCATTCTGAACAAATATAAAACAATAATTTAAAGTTCCCATCCTGATCTGGTTAAAAAAAAAAAAAAACACTTTATGGGTTTTCCTGTTTCATGGCACCACATACATGATTATAGTTTTACCCCTTACAGTGTACATCACTTGGCTCTGCACTTAAAAAAAATCTTTTTAAGTAAACACAACATGTACAGAGAAGACATAAATGAGGGAAATGAACAGTCCAATCTTTGTGTTATAAGCTAATTGTGGACCCTGCTCAAATGATGTCCTCACACTTAGCATCTCAGGAGGTGACCGTGTTTTAAGATAGGCCCTCTAAAGTGGTCATTAAATTAACAGGAGTTCAGATGGGTGGGTCCCAATCCAATCCCCACTTGAAAAGAGAAGAAGAAGACTCAAGGAAAAGGGAAGACCAAGTGAAGACACGGGGCAAGAAGGCCTTCCAGGCCACCTAGAAGACAAGGAGAGGAAACCACAACTACTGATATCACGATCTTGGGCTTCTAGCCTCTAGAAATCTGAAAACGCACATTTCTGTTCTTTAAGCCAGCCAATCTGTTGTAGTCACTTATGGCAGCCCTAACAAACTAATATATTGACACAAAAAAAATTCTTTGTTTAAAAAAACTCACCATAGATTCTATTAGAAAATGTGTTCGGTTGAGTCAAAAGATGTTCATTTCTCAGAGGAGTGCAAATGAAGGAGAAACTAACTGATTGAAGGGAGTGTTTTGGGCTGTGAGAGGCGGCGGGGGGAACCATCGGAATGCGCACGCCGGGTGACGCATCGATGCGATTACGCAGCACTTGCGCACTGGTCAGACTTCCCACCGCAGGTTGCACGCTCTCCAACAACGACCACATTGGCGAATTTCAGACACCCAGGCAGTGTGATTAGCTCTGCCTTGACCATGAAAGTGAACAGTTAACAGTGTTCTGCAAACTTAAATGCCTCATGCATTGATTCAGATCAGGGAGATTCTCTTCATTTTGCCCATTTCTCTTCAATATCATCAAACGCATCTTGCCTACGTCTACTGGTCTATGTGTTGAACCTTATGGGGAATAGAAAGAATTTGGAGACAGTGGTTCATGACCTCTAGGAAGTCATGTTAGAAATCGGTTAACATTCACCTCACAATGTGTTATCTTTCAAAGTGGGTTAACAGAAGTTGGTTTGGAATTGTTTGCCAAGGGATGGCAGGGTTCGTCACAGGTGCACACACCTGTTGGCCACGCACTGACTTCTCGATGACACCCACCTCCATCCATTCATCCGCGGAAGTCAGCTAGAGACACACACACTTCGCATGTCATGGAGACCACAGCTATTACATTTCTTGTTTGTGGTTGAGCAGTTTCTTTTTTCTGTGGTTCCTTTAGCTTTGTTTTTCATGAAAGCACAGCAGGTACAAGCATTTTAACTCCATTCCTGGCTGAGACCCTCTTTTATAAATATTCCCTTGAAGTTAAAGTGAAAACTAGTCTTCCTTTTCCGACAATGAAAAAAATTCAATCTGCTTTTTTTTCCCATGTTGCGTAAAACATCAAAAGCACACAGCCAGGGCCTCTTAAATGCAAATGCCCCTTGACCTCCTCTTATATTTTTGGGTTCCTTGGGACTTTCCAACAACTGTTTCTCTGTAACTTTCATCTCTTTTCTCTTCTGCTGACTGAGAAATTCTGTCATCTTGTTCTTTGGAAATCAATGTGAAAGCATTTGGATGCTTTGCTCACCTCATGGGCTCCTTGGTTTTGGGGTGCTGGCATTTATTATCCCTGACAGAAACTGGCAGCATCTGATTTTGTTGACCTACAGGCATAGAGAAGCCTAGGGACTCTGTATGCAAATCATTAGGACTCCAGACATATAAACATGCTATATACATATTTTAGAAAGCACATTTTATAATTGCATTGGGATTGTTGGGCTTGAAGCAAAGATACATAGAATCAGCTTGATAAACAAAGTTGATTTTAAATGTTATTTTTAATTTTGATTTTAGAGAACGGGCACTGGAAGGACAGAAACATTGATGTGAGAGAGAGAAACATCAATTGGCTGTATTCTGTACACACCCCCGGACTGGGGACCGAACCTGCAACTCAGGCATGTGCCCTCACTAGTATTCAAATCAGTGACCTTTTGCTTCACAAGACAATGGCTTAAACAACTGAGCCACACTGATCAGGGTTTACACACTATTACTTTGAAAAAATTCCACTGCTTTGGACTGTAGTGCTGGAAAGGAAAGGAATGGAATTAAAAGGAAACAATGAGGAAAGATAAATAATATACAAAGCAAATGTTTTACCTGGCAAAACCAACACCTCTGCTGACTCCGTTAGCATCTCTTAGTATTCTTGTGGAAATGACATGTCCAAAGGGTTTCAGCATATTCTCAAGTTCCTGCTCATCCATAGAAATGGGGAGATTTGAGATGTATAGGTTTGTTGGGTCTTGCTCTTGTTGCTAAGGGAAGGAAACAAACAAACGCAGTAAGTTCTAAATATTGAGAAACTTACTGCACAAATGGATACACTTTGAATAAACTGCAGTCTAGGCTCTACTCCAACATGGTCTTGCATGTTCTTGCATGGTCACCAAGGTCACTGCTTCTTTTCACTGAATGTCCTTCTTGCCAGAATGTTTCAATGAAAACCAACCTCTCGGCCCAGCCTTCCTTAGAAGAGACTAACAATCTTTCTTCTCTATGACCACTAACTACTACTCTATTACTACTAACATCTACTCTAACTGCCATCCCCTCTAGTTACTAATGTAGTAACTGAGTGCTCATAACAGGCTAGGCATTGTTTTAAACACTTAATATGCACTATTTCATTCAATATCCTCAATAGATATAATTGTTACTATTCTACACATGACAGAACTGATCCCTGCTTTGTCCAAGTTACACAGCTCCTCCGTGTCAAAGCCAAGGCTGAAATCTGGGGGTGCTGCCAAAGTTTGTGAGCTTCACTGTCTTGCTATATGACTGCCTTGCACCAGACCAGTGGAAAAAAAATGTATGGACCTAGAACAGCATCCTCAGCCTCAGCATCACTGCAGAATTGGCTAGAAGTGCAAATTTCTAGGCCTCACCCAGAACTACTGAATCAGATCCTTGAGGGTGGGCCAAGTAATCTGTGGTTTGAAAATCCTTCCAGGTTATTCTGATGAGTGCTCAAGTTTGAGAATTGCTGTCCTACACCATCCACGAATATTCATATGCAAATGAATTACAATACCTATCATTTCCTAATCCATCAGGTTTAGTGCTTAAATAAGCTTTGCTTAATAGAACAGGAAACCAAACAACAATTGGCAGCATTATTTCTGTGTGCACAAATATTCTTATTTCACATAATAAATTGGAACTTAGTTGTATGTATGTATCAAAATAGCAGCCATTAATCTGATATAATTAATTATTAATATCAAAATATTTCAGGTGTTTTACTGTATCATTATATTTTAACCAAAACAACAACCTTAATTTCAAGAATAAGTGAGATTAAATTGGAAAAAAGAAATACTGAATGAAGTCTATAGGAAATGACATTATGTAACAGCCAAATATCTTTTGTGAAGACATGGTATCACATTTTGTAGAAAATTTGATGTGTTAAGCACAATGAAAAAACGTAATAAGCAAGATTCCAAATGTTATTTCAGGTCAAGAAACACTTTTGCTGTAAAACTAAACTCCCATATTTTTAAAACTACTTTAAATATTCAGATAGGTCATAATATTTTTATCAAGCTTTAAGATGAATGAGATCTATTATTAGGTTCATTTTTTAGACATAGTTTAGTTTTCAAACTTTTTTGAGGATCACTATAGAAAACAGTAGAAACAAACAGATGAACAATCAGAAAAAGACAACACAGCTTTAGTTTTTAGTAATAGTGTAAATGCAGACAACGCAGAACTGTAGTTGTTGTCTCTCTGCAAACACACCCCCCACTAATAAATGGGATAATTGGAGAAAGAAAACAGCATCCCTTCCTAAATGACCATGATCGTGTTTTTTCTTTCTTTCTTTTTTTAGCTGGGATGGTGAGAACAGTAAAGGAAAGAAAAAGTGTTTCAGATATACAATCGCAAACCATATACACACGCAACTGTCAAATCTCACTCCCCATCATTTCATGTCAATCTTCGCATCATCACTTCAAAGGTAGCTGGGCAAATGTCATTATATTTTTTGGGTGATGAGGAAATGGAAGCATGAAAGAGTCATCATCTCGTCCAAGGGCAATGCAATAATTAGTGGCAGAGATAGAATTAGATTTAGCGACCAAGTTCTCTATCTGCCACTTGTGTACTTTCCACTAGCCCAGTGTTTCCCAAGTTTCAACCATTTGCATGTCATTTTAGAGAATTTTGCCAGCCATGTACTATTATTTGTTTACATAAAAGCTTTTTTTAACTCAATGTGTCTTTGGGCATAAATAAATTTATTTCAAAAGATAACTTTATGCTGGTACCATAATTAATAGGCTACTATAAAAATAGGGAACAAACCACTGTTATTAAGTCATAGTAAATGACATTTGTTTGCAGAAGACTTTGGTCCTGGTGGATGACATTCTCTTAATTACAAATGAGGTTTGTAATTTAACAAAGTGTGAGACGCACACTAACCCCAGACAGAGTCTTTCTCCTGGGAATAATTAGAATTGAGAAAGAGGTAAAAAAAAAAAAAAAAAAGAAAGAAAAGAAAGAACGACTTTCTTATGATGCAATTTCTGAATACTACACACCTACATAACTCAAGTTCTGTGAGAGACAGATACATATCCCCCAGCTTGGGAGTTCCTGGGTTAACCCAGAGTGGGCTGCAAAATGTAGCACTCTCATGGATAGACTGGAATTTCCCCAACATTTTTCACTGCTTTGTCCTTGACCAGGCTAAATAATCATAGGCAATCAACCACACTATACAGAGTACTGCACAGATCTTGTCGTTTTCTGCAGGCAGCAGTGCACCAGTTTGTCCTGATCAAATTTCTAAATTCCCCAGGTGTCGAATGCATTGCAGCCCCTCAAAATGGTGTGCGGTGAACACGCAGAGCTGAACTTGAGGGGTTGCCCAGTAAGCTGCCGTCTGAATCCAAACTCCATCAGTAAGGCCAACTCATTAATTTGTCTTTAGAGAGACAATAAAGCATTGTACAATGCCATCCCTTAATTTATATTCACAGAAAGAATATGGTGTTGGACAGTGCTCTTTATTAAGACAGTCTGTCCTTTGAAATGCAGTGTTAGTCTTGGATATATCTGTTGACTTGACAATGGATTTTAATTTCCGCATAGAATTAACTCTAAAATAATGCACGCATTCATATTTTTACTTCCCATTTATTTATGTATCAGGTTTATGTAAATGGATGGTGACTGAAACGATTCTTTGGCACTACGAACCCAAGAGCACTTTCCTTTTAACTTTTCAGAAAAAATTCTTAAGTGATCGTTGCGATCTTAAAGAATTTTTAAAAATATTTTTTAACTTAAATTTTTTATGATCATTTGGCTCCAGAATAAACCTAACAGGACATCTTATTTAATCTCATGATTTAACAGCTAGAACAAAACAGAAGCTACAGGAGTGGGCAGGACTTGTTCAAGGTTGCCCGGCTAATTAGCCACATGCTAGAAATAGAACCCGTGTCCTTTCATACCTGGTCCAATGTCCTTACCAATTCATGGCACTGCCTTTGCTCTTAAAATCCAGCGAACAGCAGACAGCTGTTTGTAGTTCAAAGAAACAGTATAATACAGGCAGAAATAAACATCTCTGAAGCCCTTGTTTTAGTCACTTTTGCTTATTCATCAATTAGCTTTAGTTATCGAGTTAAGGCTATGGAAAAGTAAAATAACAAGCGCTCCTCGCCTTAGCCAGAATTTCATACAGAGTCGCTGAATGAATACTCTGCAGCATATATCAGTTTATAGAAGTATATGATTATAATTCATACACCTATTACATTTAATCGACACCATACGTCATTCCCCCATTTTGGTCTGTTTCAACATATTTTCATCTGTATTGCATTTTCTTGATTTATTACTTAGTTTTGTCAAAAGATGGAGGAAACATCAGAAAAGCACCCTCTCCATTGTTCACGGGAGCAAAGACAAGTCGTTTTACTCAGGAATATGTAACTTTTTTTTTTCCTGAAATGACTTCACTTTTCTTGGATTTATCTGTGTATGGAAACTGTCAAAATAAGATTTATTAGCACTCATTTGCTTTCTAACGCTTAGAAATAACTTCAGAACTTCAGACATTTCAAGGTAACTAAGCAAATGGATACAAATAGAGGGCAAAAAATTTTGTCCATATCTAGATCAAAGGTTATATCTTGGGCTGCATTTTATGGATATGTATTATAGTTATTATACATACTTGATTCTAAGAAGGGTAGTTAATAGAACAAGACTTCAAAACAATCTGGTAACACAATGCTTGATAAAGTTACATGAAATATTCTGGAAGTGTTTATTGGCATAAGAGATCTCTGAGCAATGCTTCTCAAGCTACCTGGAGTGAGGTCTCATTTTATTTTCAATCTGTCGCTGACCATTATTGGTAAAATGCAATAAAAATAAGTTAATCAAAAATGAAGTAAAATAAAAAGACATGTAAAATGCAAGTTGCAATTTTTTATTATTACAATCAACAGACCAAAATTACATTTGGATTAAATGTCACATAAATGTGAGATTGTTATAAAAGGTTTTAAAGGCCTACACTCACTTTTTGTGCTTATTTCATTGTGGGCAAGTACCATTCGATGGACCAAACTTCAAGTAACACTGTTTTAGGGAATTCTATTCCTATTGTTTTCATCATAATATAATACTCATACTATAATTCTAAGTTTTAGTCTTTGCTTATTTTATTTACTCTCAGGTCCTTTTTAAATCACAAAATTGTGTGTAACCAATTTATAGTCATTTTTGACTATAGTGGACAAAGTTAATTTTAGATGAATTATCCTCAGCAGTGGTGCCAGAGCAACCAGAAAATAACCCGAGGAGGTTTGAAGGAACTCTACAGCAAACCTGCGACTATGATCCTTTAAAACACATCAAGATCATGTTCATATAGACTGAAGACAGTAACATTACCATCTTACAAAGAGAGAATTGTACAGTATCCAACATGTTTCAGAATTATTTTATTTCATGTGGCTTCTTTTAATAACCCTATGCAGTAGATAGGACAAAAGTCATTATTTCCATTCTACAAATGAGAAAGCCGATTCTGATATCTTAAGAAGTTTACCAAGGTCACGTGGTTAGTAAGTAAATAAATGACATTATAATGATTTTTTTGACTTGATCTAGTGCTACTTCTACCAACCTACAGCAACCCAAGATTGTCTATAACTATTGTCATTCATTAGATTTCACCTGAAGAAAGGAAAATCAATGGGCAGATGAAGGAACAATTGTTTTTTTATGGAACAGTCTATTTTAAATGCTGTAGCAGGATAAAAAATTAATAATAATAAAAACTAAACGTTTTCTCTCACCCTGAGAACAGAAGCAATGAGTCAGAGCCTCTTGCATTAACAAGCTAAAAGGCATCAGAGGTGTTAAAACTAATGTAACACTGACTTTGTAAAACAATGTTCTCACCCTCTAGCAATATTTTCAGCATGTTTGATGCATAGCTTTAGGATTTACAGCACCTTTAATGAAACTTGGAAGAAGCCTGCCATTCTGGCCATATTTGCTTCAGTATCATATGTGTGTATCACGGTTAATTGTATGTTCCAGCTTCTGAATGCATCTGTGAGGGTGTTCCTGGATAAGCTTAGCATTTAAATCAGTAGGCTGGGTAAAGCAAACTGCCCTCCCTAGTGCAGGTGGGCCTTACACAGTTAGTTGAAGGCCAGAATAGAACAAAAAAGGCTGATCGTCCCCTGAGTTAAAAGAGAATTTCTCCTGCCTGACGGCCTTCAAGCTGGGACACTGGTTTGCTACTGCCTTCAGATGCAATGGGAACACTGGTTTTTCCCAAGTCTCCAGCATCTTGGCCTTCACGCTGGCCAATGTCTCGGTTCTCCTAGGTCTCCAGCTTGCTCACTGCAGATCCTGGGACTTGTCAGCGCCCTTAATTGTGCGAGCAGATTATACTAAATACACATAATATAAACATAAACATAAACAAATCCTGCAATGGTTCTACTTCTCTGGAGAACCCTAACTGATATGATGAGTTAATTTTGTCAGATCTGCCTTACTGTGAAAAAATTAGACACAGGCTCAGCTCCGACCTTCACACTGGGATTTCTACATTCCCTGGCCACACAGCCATGGCCTTTGACCAGGGAAAGAGAGGAACCCAGCATCCTCCTAAAACAGGGGCTCCGGAAGCATACATCCAAGATCATACATTAAAGAGCACAGGAAAAAGTAAAGGATTGCCGAGAAGTGGACTTTCACCCCAAGATGGTGCCTAAGGAATGCATCCTCTGTCTTGTTTGCTAAGTGGTGAAGGGGGCTGCCCTGTGTTTCCAATGGCCTTCTCCCTCCACTAAAAGGGAGGGGGATTTCTCTTCCCCTAGTTTTGCATGGTTATACAGCTAGAAGGCTGACTACCAGTTTTTCCTCCCAAGGCGCTAATAAGACCAATTTTCTTAAAATAAACACCAATAAGAACAATTTCCCTGAGGAACACATATTTTAAAAGCAGCATTTAATTATTTCAAATTTAATGTAAGCGCAGCACTGGAAATTGGAGCTCATGTCCTCAAGTTCAATTGGAGGGCTTAATTCTGGATAATAAACTCAGCAGAGGCCTGACTATGAAACCGTGCCTAGTGCTCAGGAAAACCTGAACCCACTGGTCCTTGGTGCTGCTCGTCGAGGCTGGGGTCGGCTTTACTTCCAGATCAGTCGAGTAGCCTCAAGTTGAGGTGAGCAGGGAATGATTCAATCATCCTCTGGAGACTTTATGACTGAATTTGCATTACCTGTGGTCCTGGAACTCGTGGCCAGATTGGATTCCTGGCTTTCCTTGACTCCTCCCTCCACATGCACCTCATGAACTCGAGCTCAGTATCACCAGTTATCAGCCCTGACGTGATGCTGTCCCCTGTGAGAAAATGCTAAATTAACATTTTACAATATTGAGATCTCTCTATAGTTTTATTGTAATATAGTACCATATCACAGAAACATCTGGTCTTGTACTCAGGGTCCTGACAGTCAAAAATGAGAACAGGATACAAAACTATAGAGAACTACTCAATATTGTAAACAAATAACACCACATTTTCTCAGAATTTAATTCAGTTCTCTGAAGGGGCTCACCAGGAATATTTCATTTACCAGCCTGCTGTGAACTCTGGAATGGAAAGTTTCACACGACCTTTTTCAAAGATATTATTTATTTATTTTTAGAGAGGGGAAGGGAGGGAGAAAGAGAGGGAGAGAAACATCAGTGTGTGGTTGCCTCTCACACGACCCCCACCCCCGCCATGGGGGTCCTGGGCGCCAAAACCCAGATGTCTGCCCTAGACTGGGAATCGAACCAGTGACCCTTTGGTCCACAGGCTGGTGGCACTCAATCCACTGAGTCACACACCAGCCAGGCAACATGATATTTTGATGCTGACCATGATCCTCCTTCAAATGACTGAAGTTATGAAAATGACATGCATATAACCATAACTTTATTATGGTGCCCTATTAAAATATTCTAGAAGGATCAACTTCATATGTGTTCATACAGCTTCATATGTGTTAACTTGAGTGGATTACACATACGAATATATTGGGTTGGCCAAAATGTTTGTTTTTTTCCATTAGATGGCTCCTACAGTGCTTAGTTGTCTTTAACTTTATTTGACACAGTTTTGTTAAGATTGTATTGTAACAACTGTCCAATTGGTATGCATTTAAAAAAAAATGCTTATCAGAACTGGTGAATTTTTTGTGTAGCCATTTTAATATTGAAGATAGAAGAAAATATGCAACATTTTCAGCACATTAAGCTTTCTTATTTCAAGAAGGGTAAAAACACAACTGAAACACAAATAAAGATTTGTGCAGTGTGTGGAGAAGGTGCTGTGACTGATCGAACACATGAAAAGTGGTGCGTAAAGTTTTATGCTGAAGATTCCTCACTGGATGTTTCTCCATGGTCAGGTAGACCAGTGGAAATTGATAGAGAGCATATCGAGACATTAATTGAGAACAATCAATGTTCTATCACTCGGGAGATAGCTGACATACTCAAAATATCCAAATCCGCAAAGCTATTGGTGAAAATGATAAATGTGCCTTTAGATTATGGAAAAACCATATGGGCATTTCGGCACACCCAACAGAACAGATCACACACCGTTACGGAACCTGCTGCCTAGAACATGACAGCTTAGCTTTGCTGATGCTCAGTTCTGCCTTTGGTATGCACACGGACGTGTCGCCGAGGTGTTAAAGATATTAGGGACATAGGGTCCCACTCAAGGGCAACCATTTTCATTGTATTCTAAGTAAACAACACCCCAGAGCACAGCACAAAGGGTGACCCACGGAATAGTGCAACAAAGCCCGTGTGGCAAATGCCAGGCCCATTGAAATTTGGGCAGCCTAACAAAATACACGACGGCCTGTTAAATTTGAATTTCCTACAAACCACAAATAAGTTTTTTAGTATAATTATGTCTCCAATATTGCATGGGATATATTTATACTAAAATAGCTATTGCCACACAGAATAAACATTCTTATCAA
This sequence comes from Anoura caudifer, assembly GCA_004027475.1. Classification (NCBI taxonomy): domain Eukaryota; kingdom Metazoa; phylum Chordata; class Mammalia; order Chiroptera; family Phyllostomidae; genus Anoura; species Anoura caudifer. The sequence goes on along the minus strand of PVKU01007007.1, from coordinate 82,083 downwards.
GTCACATAAATTATCTGTTGTTAAAATTCATAGAAATAAATCTAAGGTACTTAGAGAGGACAGTCTCTAACTAAATGTAAGTCATAACATAAAAAAGTAATTATTGCTGTTTAGAATCTGTCCCATTGAATACCTCATAGGTGCAAACTTAGTGGACATTACATTAAGTGACGTGGAAGTGGGCATATTAAACTGGTAAGATCCTTAAAAGGCGGCCACTGTATCAGCAGAGTAGGAATATATCATGAAGGTAGGGAGAAGAGAATACTGTTCCTACCATTCATGAGATAAAAAGATTAATGATTTATTACTGGGCTCATTAATCAAAACTGTGTGGACTTTTTTTTTTTAAGGAGCAATTCCACTGTTCAAGTCAATTAGCCCAGCAAAGAAAGCTATTACACCAAAGCAGCTACAAAGTTATTCAGACTTCCCTGGGAGTATTTAGAGTATAAAATAAATGCTATTATTCAGAAGATACCGAATTGCTAAGCTTCTTAAATTCATACAATTGGGAACCTGAAGCACATTAAAATGCTGGAACTCATTAAGAGTCTTTTTTTTCCTTCAGCTTTAGAGTCATTGGCATTCTCGCCACTGTTAAGAACAATAAAACTCTGCCGGCTTCCAAGGAGAAAGTGACTTATGCTCCTTCAGCTCCACTTCAATGAATCACTGAGGCAGAACTGGCACCCACCCCTTGAGACAATGGCGCTTCTGCCGGATTACTCTAATACCTGAAAAGAACTGTGAAATTTGCTAAGATGCTCCACTAAGGAGGAGAGAAAAGAGCAGCTGGTTTATAGCCATCATTTATCTTTACCGCATTATAGCTCTATTCAAAACATTGGAGCATAAATATACAAAATGTTAGTAATGATTTTAACCCATAAAACAAAATAAGAATCAATGAGTCTCTTCTTATATGTAAGTGAATAGCTTAAAAAATGAGGAACTCCTTAAGGTAAAACACAAACTAATTTCCAGTCAAAGGAAGACTGGAAATACAAATCACCAATCACATGGCTACCATAGAGTAATAATGGGATAAGCAGCGGTCACCCTTGGTTACCGCAGTTGAGTAATGCATAGATCAGTGATTCTAAAGCAGGGTAATTTTGTCCCCCAAGAGACACTTGGCAACATATGGAAACATTTTTTGTTTGTCACAACAGCAGTGAGGGGGCCGCTAATGGCAATCCCAAACATACAGGAAGCTACCTACAAGACAGAGTTATCTGGGTAAAAAGGCATCTGTCAAGCCAAGGTTGAGATCCTTGAGATATCCTGGTATCTACCCTTTAAAGATAAAGAAAAAAATACACGTCACCTATCTATTATTATGCTACGTTGTTATATACATTATATACATACATATATATATATATATATATATATATATATGACTCCCAGTGTTGATTTGGTTGTTTTTGTTTAAGAGAACTTAAGTATCTGCAAACATTTAATTATGAGATATAAATACCTCTGTTTATAGCTTGAATTGCAACTATTAAACCAAATACACTTTACATTGCATTCAAGCCAAGTTGCATAACCAATACAATTTAATTAAAACACTAACTTAATATCATGGATGATGTGTTGGCAAATCCGAACTGCCACTTGCAATATCACTGTGTGACTGACTGCTGCAGCACCTCATAGTTTCGAAGTTCATGGGCCATGTTCTTTTTGCCAAGTGACATTCTGATCCTTTCAACACTTTCATCTATTTGGATTACTGAGAAAACTTCGTCTGAGCAGAGCTTGCCAGGCAAACAGCGTTCATTCGGCCTAAAAGCGCCATTTGCTGACTAGGTCTACCTGGTTCTTCCCTCCTTAGCCCCAGACAGTGACAATAGGTCTCCTTGGCACTACCTGATTGTAGACATAAATACAGACACAGGCAGTGATATCAACCAGTCAACTGGATGACCTCAGATATCCTCTCATAAATTTGTTAAGAGTGCCATAGAATGGAAAGCCCCAAATTTATATTTGTCATAGAGAACTCGTGAATCCTTAAAAATTATTTTCATGCATTCCAGTGAAAAACATGCCAATACAATGAAAAATGGCCAGGGACTTCCATGGCTGATCTGGTGTTAAAACCAGAAGCACTTACATATTGGCTCTATATAAGTCTATATATATGGAAATTGTATGTATGTATGCATGTATGTATGTATATGTGTACATAAACACACACACATATACTCTACAGTTCTGGACTAGTGAGTTCAACTCCTTGATTCTTTGTGACCTCGTCATACAAAAGAAGGATACTGTTACTGTAGGGTTACTGTGGGCATTAAAGAGAGACTTTATAGATGTTAATATCAATGTCTTCTCTGTTTAAATCTTAAACTGCTACACCTGCCTATATTTTCTTCTCAAGTAGGTGGACAATAGAATTAACTTGAGAGAATAGGTAACTGAATCAATTTCAGAAGCTTACATTAAAGAAAACACTAAATCAAAATGTATCTATTTACAGCTAATGGCATTTAATTAATTATCCATTCTGTTGAAACTATCTGTTTAGCATATAAGGAATCAGAAATCAAAGAAGACAGGTAGGAAGGGCAGCATGAATAGAAATCATAGCTTTCTTTTATTTTTTCTATCTCCGTTTCCTTGTGAACCTATAGGAACTGTCAAATTAAGACCAATTTACCATGGACAGCTAAATATGATCACATTTACATAGAGAAAAGATGGATGAATTCAGTTTCACTGAAAAGAAAAACACTATGAAATGTACTGAACTCAACACATTTTCCAGGCAGGTGGGGAGTTCCTCTGGAAGGAAAGAGGCTCCTGGGCACAAGGCAAAGGCCAGTGGGGCCAGACGCAGTGCGCTGGGAGGGGCTGGTATGAAATGACATTGGAAAGGCTCACAAGGGCCAGACGGTCCAGGGCGTGATGCATGCTGGGACCTGGGAGTGTGTTCCCATGTGCAGTGGGAAGGCACTGAGAACTTTAAATGGGGAGAGACATGATCTGATCTGTTGAGAAAAGAAATGTTTGTAAGAGAATGAAGAGTTAAGAAAAGGGGCAGAGTTCCTGTTAGCTGGGAAGATGTTGCAGTAGATCAGGAATGTGATGATGGAAACAACAGCAGCAGTTAAAAAGTGGATTAAAAATTCTACTTTTCAGGTAGATGGCATCCTTTCTGATGGCTGGGATGAGAGGAACTTGAGAAAGGAAGGCTCAAGGACGATCTCTGGGTTTTGACAGGTGCCTGTTTATCCACATGTTCGCTTTCCATTGTGACAAAATACATGGAGGACTCAGAACTCTAGAAATCTCCTTTGGATATTTAACATTGATATATCCATTAGACATCTAAGTTTGTGATCTGACTCATCTCATTTCAGCTAGTAAGAGTAGTGATGATGTATAAATGTAAACACTCAGGAACCCTGGAATATCCTATATCCAGTTTTGTAGGCTACCTTGGCCAAACACATTGTAGAGCTGAGCCTACAAGAGGAAAATTCTCTTGGCCAGCAAAGGAATGCATACCTTGGGTCATCAAATATTGAAGAACGAAGGCACCCGAATGATAATGATGTTCAAGGTTTTCTCAGAGGACACAGAAGACTTGCCCAAGGTCCCAGAGCAATTTTCTAGTTAGAAATCACATTCTCCCTGCATACTGAACTAGGGTTCAGTATGTCTATCCTTGTGAAAAATTTTCAGACTCTTATAAATAGTATTTTCACAATGCACAAGTTCTCTTCAGGTTATTTGATTGTAGAACCTTGAACTCAAAGCAAGGCTTGGTTCTATATCAGCTCTGCTAAATCAGGTCTCACTGGTGATTCCTCTGTGCATAAGATTTTGAAACACATTGTTTTACAAGTTACTGGATTGGCCAAAAAGTCTGTTTAAATCTTTCTGTAAAATAAAAGACCCATTTTTCATTTTCACTAATAACTTTATTTATTTGGATATTTTGAGTATATCAGCTATCTCCTGTATGGTAGAACATTGATTGTTCTCATTAATGTCTTCATTTGATCACTTTCAACTTCAACTGGCATACCCAACTGTGAAGCATTGTCCAGTAAGAAATCTCTAGCACAAAATTTCACAAACTACTTTTGACATGTTCAATCAGTCACACCACCTTCTCCATATACTGCACAAAATTTTTTTGCATTTCAGTTGTATTTTTACCTTTTTTGAAATAAAGCATATTTCCCAAAATGTTGCATGTTTTCTTCCATTTTCAATATTAAAATGGTTACACACAAAAACTCACCAATTTTGACTTTTTTAATGCACACCAATATGACAGCTGTCAAAATCTAACCAGATTGTTCCAAATGAAGTTAAAGACAACTAAGTCCTACTGGAGTCATCTTATGGAAAATATCAAATGAACTTTTTGGGCAACCCAATAAATCATTCTTGGTATTAGGGAGAATTGTTTACCATGCCTGTAGGTTTACACAATAAAGTGAAAGGGAACTGGCACTGTTCTCACTGAAATGATTAACTAGCCCATTCTCACATTCAGGGAGGAATGGGCCATTAAAAACAAAAAGCATGTGTGCAGGTACTAACTTGACTGTGTATCCAAGATCCATGGCTGAAGTTTTGAAAAGGCTGGTTGAAGAATAGCAAGCAGACGAGATTATAGATGCTGCTTGACGATGGTAGTACGCACAGCCCGTCTCCTTACTTCATGAGATCGCAACACAACCACAGTCACAGTTACAATGGCTAGTCCCATACGGGCATGTGCAGGGGCTCTTTCTGCCCTGCCTTTCCCAAAGGTTGCCCCTCTGGGCACAGGCACAGACCAAGGCGCAGAGGAATTAACACCCAGGGGCAAGCTTCAACCCATAGCCAATGGGAATAGGAGAATAAACATCCTAGCATCCTTATCTGAGGTACATTCCACATAGTTCCTCAGAGGTTCCCCAGCAGAGTTGAGCTCCAGTTGCTCACAGCCAAAATCTATTTGTTAGAACATCCTTTTTTGGACTTTTCTCCCAACTCTACCTCATTTTCCCCACTTTTACTTTCCAGGATCACTTCCCCAGTAAAATGAATATACGCAAATCCTTGCCTCAGAGTCCACTTTGGGAGAAAAAAAATACTAGTGCTATTTTAAAATGTATATAATATAGATATGTGATATATGAATGCATGTATGTACATGAAGAAAGATGGGAAAGTTCATACGCAAAAATGACAATGTTTGTCTCTGGGGCACATTTACAAGAGACCTTTACTCCAAATATTTCTGTATTATTATTATTGCTGTTTTTGCTTTACATTTAATGTTATTTTCATAAACCATAAAAGGAAAAAATGAAAAACGTCAGGAATGGAGCTCTTTTCATCTCTGTACAAAGACAGGGCAGCCAATGTCAGTTCACACAAAATCACATAATAAGAACAGTCATTCACGATTGTTCCTCTGTGGTTTCCATTTCCCATGAGAATCTGGCTGGTAGTGACAATGGGACCCTTCAAAAAGGGTGGCTCTTCATGATCCGCCCCCCAAGAAATGCAAAATGCCAATGACAAAAGCTGAACTCAAGGGTCCAGAAAAGCCACGGGCACAACGAAGAGATCCAAACAGGTTGTTACCAACCTGCCAGGCAGCGAAATCATTTTTGCTTCTCCTCCCTCATTTTGAAGTCTGCACGAGAATCCAGATCTGAAGTTGATGGTTCATGAGGCACGTGTGAGCGTACTGTGAGAGTGCGAGCCCCACACTCTGTGTAGACTTAGTGGGTCAATGGCCTCATAGTTTACACATTGAAGAATTGTGCTTTTACAGAAATGTTCAAAGAGTTTTAAGAATCTGCAATTTTGTAGTTCTGATTTAAAAGGTGCCAACTCTGCCCTGGCTGGTATGGCTCAGTGAATTGACCACCAGCCTGACAACCTGACTGGCCGGTTCAATTCCCAGTCAGGGCACATGCCTGGGTTGCAGGCCAGGTCCCCAGTAGGGGGCACTCAAGAGGCAACCGCACATTGATGTTTCTTTCCCTCTCCTTCTCGCTTCCTTCCTCTCCCTCTAAAAATAAATAAGTAAAATCTTTAAAAATAAATAACATGCCATCTCATATAGATATGAAAAAATGAATCTTGGGATTCTAACCTAATTTTCATTTAATGCTGCTAATTCGCAATTCATATTTTAGTGACACTTGGGTGGGAAAAGGGACAGATGAGAAAGAAAGGGAGAGGGGAGAGTGTGAATACTAGAGGAATGACTAAATAAGCTTAACATAATTTACAGCTGCGGAAAAGATCATTGAAGTGAGGTAAAAGTGTGTGGCCAAAACAAAACAAAACAAAAACTATAGGAATATCAAAAGAACAATGCGAATAACAAGAAACATAACAACAGTAACGATGACTACATCTTATTCAGCATCCGCTGTGTGTCCATCACTGTGCCCTGCATTTTCCCCAATACTTACAATATATAGGTTTCAAGGGGGCCATTATTGTCATCACGATTTTTCAGATAAGAAAATAGAAGCTCCAAGTGGATAAAACACTGACCTAAAATCACACGGCTGCCAGTCCAGAGGCAAACCCAGGCCAGTGACTCCAGAGTGTAAGCTTCGCAGTGGTGTCACATGGCTACCAATAGTATAGCTTTTGCCACCTCAAAATTCAAAAACATGTACACTAAAATTAAATGCTATGGCTGAAATTAAAAGAAAAATATGTAGTATATATAATCTTGATTATAACTTCTTGATATATATATGTGATATATCACATACACAAGATATCACATATAATCACAAGATTATACACATACACATGTACATATACATACATATGAACGTATACATACATGTACATACACACATATGTATAATCTTGTAATTATATGTGATATCTTCTTTGGATTATAACTTCTTGATTTATAATTGCCATAAAGGTAATTTGCCCAGAGAGAAACAAATTAGAAATACTGACCCAGACTCTATGAATGAAGTTGCAGCAAACCAAAATCTACCAGGATATATGGGACAAAAAATTAGTTAATGTAAAAGCAACATGTAGGCACCATCAGGGAGAGTACTTCATAGCAAAACTCGAAACAAACAAATATCCTACACAATGGAAAAGTTTAATTACTAGTCTTTCATAGAACAGGGGATCTTGCGGTTATTAAAAACATTTCTTATAAAAATTTTGAAAATAGAAAATATCAATGTTATGAAGTTATATGGGAGAAGTACAGAAAAAAATCATGTTGGCACATAAACATTTGCACAGAAAAGAACTAGAAGGAAACACACCAACTTTTTAATGATGGTTACCTACAGGTAGTGGCATCGGGAATACCCCTTCCTTTTCCTTCTCTTTCACCTGTGCTCTCAAAGTTTTTGATATAGAAATGATAAGATGTGTAGCATTACCAAAATAGTAAACTTAATATAAATTCAAAGCTTAATTTACATTATGTTTATTTGTTTTGAGTAAGCCATAGAAGAATCCTTTGCTTTTTAATAATGCAGCAAACAGATATTTTGACCCAGTTATCTCTGTCCAGATATGGTAACTCCAGTAGCTGGGTGAGTATATCTGGAAGATGCATTTGCAGAAGAATTACTAAGTCAAAGGGTATAGAAATTTAATTCTCCCCAAGTTGTACCAACGTATCTCTACCAACAATGAATAAAAGTGTCATTTCCCTCACACACCTGCTATACTAGTGTGAACCATCCTGCTAATATTTGCTAACCTACTGGCTGAATTCAGGGGCCACTTATACCTTCTGTTCTGAGAGTCATTGAAATTCAACTGGTGTTCTATTTCAAGATGTTTCTTTTTTTTCCTTTTTACTTCCTAGAAATAATAAGGCAGAACAAAGTTGAAAAAGCATCAAAGCGTAATCAGACTGGTTGGGGATTTCTGCAGGTCAAGTAAGCATACATGGAAAAATGTGCACAAATATGATAAGGCATTTGATGCACTAAATTGAACAATCCTCTCATCAAACAATTGCAATGTCCCAGCAGGTGATAAACCCCCAAAGAAATGACTTGTTACTATAGAACTGGCCTATGGTTTCAACTCTGATCTTGAGACTGTTTTACTAAGTCTGTGAAATGAAAGTAATAATAGAAACAGCCAATAGCCATCCAATGGGCAATGAAGATTTAGAAAGTTGCATGTTCAACATGCAGGAGAATTCCCCAAGGGAGGATGCTGTCAACACAAGTCAGAATTAAAATGTGCGCTTAGTGACATGGTTGGAAGTGTGTAAGCACTAATTCCTAGGAAGTCACAGCAGGTAGTCTTGCACCTTTAGGAAGATCTGCTTGGCTTAAATAGTAGGCAGAAATTTTGGAGAAGTGTGGGAAGGCAGAGTTGTAAAAAGACACAGTGCGGCATACAGAGTAAAGAGAGTAGGATTTGGGATAGAAAAACTAATTTAACCTGAACAGTTGCTTAGTCTCTCTAAATCCTGCTCTTCTCAGCCATAAACAAAGCTGTTACAGGACTGTTAGACAAATGTCACAGGACTGTTAGACAAATTAGGTGAGGACAGTTATGAAACACCCAGCACAGTGTTAGGCCCATATGGGCACCCCTCATCCAACCCCTAGATTTCACATAGGTTCATTAAAGAAATAAATTGTGCTTGAGTGGAGGACATTACTTCATAACAGGCAGGGAAATCATCTTCTAGAAAATAGTCTTAAAACCAAAGTTTCAAATGAAACCACTAATTGGGTGGAGGTGGGAGTGGTGTACACAGAGGAATAGATTTATCTTCAAAAAGTTGTGACTCATTTCTTTTTACCCAAATTTAAAACAATTCTCTACTATCTACGTGAAGAAACAGCACAAGATCCCTTTGTGCTTAACACAGAAAATATAAAACATGCTCCCAAATAGAAAGACTTTGGCCCAGGAAGAAAGATTTGCCTCAAGGCCTGTATCTGTTGTTATATTCACCGCAGGTCAAGTTTCAAGAACAGCCCATTTGATGCTGCCCCCATTTCTTCAGAGCTATTAGTTGAGTGCCTGTGTGCTTGCCTGGATACCTAAACCTACTTTCTACAGCCTAATCCTACTTACATGTGAAACAGAAAAAAGGAAATCTTAAAGTGACTTGCTCCATACACCTGATCTTTGTGCTTCTAGGAAGAAGAGGGCTGAATGTTTACACTCATGTAAATCTTATGTTCCCTGCCCCACACGCAGTCCCTGCCCGGGAACTTTAGCAAATCTCGAGTTTAAATTCCATCTTTAAGTTTTATCTCCAGTCCTGTTCTTTCCTTCTATCTCCAGACTCAAAAACCCAGCTGCCTCCTCAACATTTGCACTGGAATGTCTCTTAGACTCTGTTCCCAGACCCAACTTCCTTCTTTCCAGCTCTCTTCATCTTACAAATGGTAACTTTTCAGTGGCTCAGGCCATAAAACTTGAAGTCATTCTTGACTCTTCTCTGTTACCTTTTGCATTCGTTCTCCAAGTCCTGTTTATTCTACCTGCAAAACGGCTTCATTACATCTCTCCTTTTGCCCACCGGTCCGTCTCCTGTTGTCCTTGTCTCTATCCTGGGTTATTACAATAGCCTCCTGACAGGTCTTCCTGCTCCCACTCTTGCCCACAATAGTCCTGTCTGAACTCAGCAGATAAGCAGATTGAGCAATCCCTGCAGAACTGTAAATTTGGTCATATTGCTCTCCTGCTCAGACTCTAACTGCCTTTCCGTGTCACTCGGAATAAAACCAAATGTCTCCAAAATGCCATACATGTCCTACCCTACTCTCTTTCCTCTGCCTCTTGCTCACTCCGGTCAATACACTTAAGCTTCCTGGGTATTCCTCAAACACCGCAGGGCTTCTGAACTTGATGTTCTCTCTGATTAGAGTCATCTTTTCCTAAAGAATCACATGCCTCTCTCCCTCAATTCCTTCACATCTTTGTAAACATATCGCCTTCTCAGAGACACCGCCCCTTATTTTGCTTAAACTGCACACACCTACATTTACATCCCTTCCTCTACATGCCTCATCTTTCTCCAGAACAATATGGCACAAAATGACTTACGATATTTTTTTCTTATTTTGTAATTTCTGTCCCCATGACAGCGCAGGCTTCATGAAGGAGGATATTTGTTTATTTTGATCATTTATGTGGCTTCAACTCCTAGAAGAGATCCTGGCACATGGTTGGTACTCAATACACATTTGTCAAAATAAATAATGGATTTTTAGTAAAGTTTTGGGGAATGGGCTGGTTTCACTACTCTCCAGACAGGGTACATATTAGAAGAGGCAGAAGTACTGCACGTGAACAAGAATTAAGGTAGGAAGTATTTTCTTACTCATGTCTGTTGCTAGCATGTTTAAAGAGAACATGAAATGCAGAGGCTGAAACTAGCAAATTCTGCTAGGTCAGAAACCAAAAAGGTACAAGTATGAAACTATTCTTGCTTTTCTTATGGTATGGAAATGAGCAGTCTCTTCTGCGAAGAGAAGCCAGCACAAGATGTGGCTGCCCATGTATGTGACATATTCATAAAATCAGAAAAAAATGCTGGTTCTCTAGGGACTAGGCTGCCTGTAGGCTTCCATCACAGAATCTTCTCTTTGACCCTAGCAACAGTATCCCAGGTAGCTCTGGAGAATAGCACATTGTGCCTTACATTTCTCTTTAGTGTGAAGCAACTTCTTTTAACATCTCTTAAGGGTTTTCATTATTCGTATAGAGGTCAGACGGCAGACACTCAACACCAGGAGAGGGTGAAAGTTCTACCAAGGCATGGAAATAAATATTAACAAAAGAGAAAGAAAGAGGAAAAAAAATACCAAGTGATTGATAACATTTCTGAAGCTTGATTTTACAAGGAATTTGTAATTTGTGGTATAAAAGGCTTTGCTTGAATCACAGTACTTGAGCAAAATTCAATACTCAGTGAAATCTGATAGACATGTGTCATTGGAAAGGCCGTAAATACGCCTATTGCCAAAAGCACATCCTCACTGAGAAAGTTACGGGGGACTTTAACTCTCCTTTCACAAAAACAGAAAACAGCCCTTTCTCTTAGATAATGAACCATAAAAATAAAGAGTGAGTTTCCTAATTCTCTAGGCTATAGGCTTTACTGTAGGAGAAAATGTTCTTCTATCATATATAAGCACACAAAAACAAAAAAGAAACAGTGAAATGATTACCCCAAAACACAGTGACTGTTATTTACTTGTCACCCAAAGATACATTTATATCTTTAATAGTGATGATAGTATTCACATTTACATTGGTAAATAATGAGTCAGCTTTATTAGTTTACTTTTCTTTATTAACTAGAGTTTAGCCAGATATTGGTTCCATCCCCCCCAAATCAGCTAATCCTCATTAAAAATCTGTTTAAAGGTTACAACCACCTATCCTATTTATTCATTAAAGTCAGGGCAGGGCAAAGATTAGGGCCTTTTATGGAGCCACAGGAAGAGGGTGACCCTGGGAGGAGAGAACTGGATTTCAGCCTGGCTTTTGCTGCAAGGTCGTTCTGAGACCCTGGTTTAGTCATTTGACCCCTATTCACTCTAAAGTTTCTGCCTGTACTTGAAATGGTTGGATTAGGTGCTTGCTAAAGTCTCTTTTCTGTTCCAGACTCCATGACCTTATTCATCAGGCACCCTCTCAGGCCACGCTCCAAGTTCCTTTAGGGCCAGGACCATAACCCAATTATTCACACCCAGGCAAAACTTACAGACCCCACACAGAGAAGCTCTCTTTCCAGACATGTTCAGGACAGCTCAGAGAGCCAACAAATGTGGATGGGGATCATTTCCAGGAATAGTCTAAGGAATGCATTCAACAACAGGCCAACATGACATATCCAATTGGTAGAGGTGGGGTCATGAATCTAATCCAGCTCAAATAAATAGGAAGGAGGATGACACTAAGCTTTGGATGGGGTTTTAATGTGCAGAACTGGCTGCTACCTGAGTTAATGTGCTGAGAAGGATGCCTCAATGTTTGGGAAGAGTTATGGAAAACCTTAGGGCTTAAGGGTTCCAGGTCTTGTATATTGTAGCTATATCAGTTGGGTTAAACATACTGAAGTACAACCTTTTGGGATAAAATAATTGAAACTATAGGAGGAAATAATCATTTATATGTTTTAGAGCACTTTAAAAACTATATAAAATACATACAATAATCATGCTGTTATAAAAATGAAGTTTTAGGTTAACGGGCAAACGTGTGCCTCAAATCCTGCTTTTTAGATGTCATTTTATATTGACCCTTGAATTTTTAAACTAATGTTTCATTGTTTTCAAGGAAGAGATGAGTAAAATATTTTCTTTCGAAGAGGTAAATCTCTTTTACTTCAGAATGTCATAAGGTTAAGAATGTTAACAAGTCATCGGTGAATTCATTAGAGCAAACTAAAATAAACCAGCCCCTAAAATTCATACCACTTGACTTCTTTCCCAGAAGAAAATAAACATCATGAAAGCAAACACAATGTCTGTGTTCTTTACTATTTTACTATTTTACTATTCAATGCCAGGTGCAGTGCCTAACACATAGTAGGCGCTCAAATATTTTTTGATGAGCAAATTAATGTTCCTTGGCATAATTATAATGGTTGCATAAACAATTGCTCATGCTGAAAAAAAAGTAGAAAAATTAAAGCATTCTCAGAAGGTACAGCATCAACTCAGTGCCAAGTAGTAAAAACAATGCAAGGTGTAGTTGATACTTCTTAGAAGCTCTCAAAGAGGACAGTCACTTCTTAAACTCAATATCAGAGGTTCAAAAAAAAAAAAAGGGTGGTGACAGGCATAGTCTGAAAGTTCAACTGGATGAAGAGAACTCCCTGAAATGAGACTGATTATGGCTTCCATCTAATAGAAATTGATTCTATTTTTTTGATGACACAGAGCTGTCAGCCACAGCTGTTCAGAATTTTGGAAAGAGTATGGATGCCTGAGTCAGGCTGCCTGGCCTTGAATTCTACGCCTTCTCCTTTCTAGTTGCATAACCATTTGTGTCTTATTTACACTTTCTGAGCTTTAGCTTCTCATAGGTTTAATGTGAGCTCCCTCCCAAGACTTCTGGAGAAACAAGGCAAACATAGAGAGAGGCAGGACGAGAGTGCTGGACAGAGAATATGCATGATGACATTTAGCTTTTATTATCACAGAGATAATATTATTTACTGCTGACATGAAGAAGAAAGAGCATTTAGCTTTCCTAATTAATATCTTACTTCAATAATTAATATTAGTCCATATAAATTTATAAGCCTGAGTCCTTTTAATTCATAAGTTTAAAAAGGCAAAATAAATTAAAACTTCCCATATCAGGTAGGTGGACTGTTAAAAATCAAAATGGCTTAAAGGGCTGCTTCATTGAAAATTTTCATACATGTAACAATCAAGTCTGAATGGGTAATGGTGATTTCTCACATGAATCGCCTCCTTTTATTTTATTTGCAATTGCTAAGAAAGTTATGAATGCGATCAAAAAAATGACAACTTGTTTTGCCCCCAAGTGTCTTTCAATTATCCCTTCACTCAACTAACCCATATTTACTCTGCTGCCTTTTCTATTCTTTGTGATGGAGAAAATATCAAAAATATGACTTTTATGAAAGACAATTCTTTATCGTTATGATTATATATGATTACAGATTTCTTAGAGAAGAAGTCCAATGTAAAGACAGTCTTTTATTCGATTATCCTCAGGCATTTTATATAAAAGTTATATTTAAAAATATGTATTATATAAGGCATTTGTATTCAATGTAAAAAAAGTACTTAGGCAAAAACATAAATGATTCTGGAAAATTCATTGTTTCAGTTTATCTCGGCCAACGCTGCCCTCCATTGTAGGTAATTGAATTGGCAGCATCAGTGAGTGCTAATAATGAAGGCAATAAGTCTTTAAAATCTTAAATCAAAAGGGTAGAAGTTTTTAAAAAAAGGCAAAAATTCATAGGGCCATGAATGTAACTCAAGAACTGTAAAACCTCCTGCATACACCAAAGCCAATATATTTCTCACAAAAAGAATAGTCTTTTGATTTTGTTTCCAAGCCCATCAGGAGCTGACACTTAATCCTAGATGTAAAGATAAAGGCCTGGGACCTTCTTTCAATTTATTCACATAACATGTCTATTCTTGTAATGTTAGCTGGAAAGTTGTTTGCATTGCTAACAAGATCTATCAAACATAAAGCAGGATTACACTCCCTACAATGTCACTCGCAATGGTAATTACAAACAATCCAGTCAAGGATTCCGACTGTGTCTGGTTACTTGTTAACTACAGTTTGGGTTCCATGGGAAACCGACCTTGAGATGGACTTTAGGGCGTGTTGTGTGTGCTAAGGAGAAGCTTTGGGATTGTTACCTGCGACATGGAAGGCAAGGAAGCAGGACTAGGGAGAAGTTGGGTTGGGATGCAGGGCTGACCTTGGCTGGCCCCAGTGGAACTCCAGAGCTGAGTGGTCCTTAGTTGTTCTGAGCTGGGCCAAGATGGCCAGGCATTAACGCTACCACACCCATCGGTCCTTAAACGTGGTACACCCTAATAAAGGCTCTCTGCAGCTGAGATAATCCCTTTTAGAAGCTGACATCTGATGGCTCTCTGTCAACAGCCCTCCCATAGTTGGGGCAAGTTCTTCACTAAAGGGGGATGTGGGTGGCATGTCACGGTGTCACCACATCCTTCAATGCTCCCAAGGTTTCTTAGCTCTCTCATTATGTTTCCTTATAGCTCAGGAGATACAGGTGTAGGGACCCAGCCCATAGTCTTTGTTTCCCATCAGAGGTGGCTGGCTTAGACCCATCTATCCCACCATTGAGGAACAGTGACATGCTAGAATCATCCCCCATGCCCTGAGATGCCTTTTGACATCTTGGTGGGAGCATCAAATCAAGATGATAGCAATAAAGAAGAAATTTGCACAGCTTTTAATATGTTAACAAGAAAGATTATTCATTTCCCACAAGATTTAATTCCAGCTTTGTAGAATTACCCTATTTATTATTTTATATTTCTCTAATAGGATACCCATTGTATTCAGCAATTTGAGGAAATTTTAAAAATATTCTTGCCTACATTTACAGCCCAAAATAGCCATGCCTCTGAAATGGTGGGCACATTATTACTCCAGACTTAGGTCAGTGACTGTTTAATAACATAATCAGCAGGCTTCAAAACTTTCCATCCGATATTCAAATGAAAAGTAGAGATAATCAGTACTGAAGGTCATCTTCCGTCTATTCTCTTGCCTCCTGACTTCTAAAGGAAATTGACCTCCTTCTTGTATAAAGAGCCATCTAATAGTGTCAAGTGTTAAAGAATTAAAAACAAAAGCAGCCTACATCACTGTCAATCAGTAGGGGCTTTGTTCCGCTCCTTATTGCAAAGGCACGATGCTCTCTAAATGGAAGGAGCAATCAGCCTATGTCAGGCCTGTCACCAGGAACATTTGACACTGTCACACATGAGGGCCATCCTATAGGCTGGGCCAATCACTTGATGTCCAATGGAAGTTAACAATAAAACACACCACAGTAAAAGTGTCGACTGAAAGCATCACAGCATGTAACTATAAGCTGTTCGGTATTTTGTAGGCTCTCGAAAATGGAAAACCTTGACCTGTCTTTTCTCAAATGGGCTTACTGGCACTTGACAGTCTTTCCATTCCTACCCACGTTTGGCAAGAAACACAGCAAGAAATTGTCTCACGGCAGAGAGAAATGGCAGGGGACCAAAAAATAAAAGTGTCTTTGATTTCTATAAACATGAATTGTGTCTACTTTGGCCTTATGTGGGATTGAAGGAATAAACCAAGAAAAAGCAAGGCACGCTTTTTTCTTATGGAAAAAATAGAGAAAACAGTCAGCTTTTTTTTTTAATAGACCGATTTAGTGGGGTTTTTTTACATTAAATGTTTTTCTTCTGTCTTTACAGTGAATGCAGTGATAATGAGCCCATTGTAACACATATGAAGAATCATTTTAGCACTAATCTGTATTTCCAAACTAAACAGGTCCGGAAGAAATGCTTTTTTGATTAAAAAAAAAGTTAATCCTGATATTATATCTAAATGTTTTAGCAATGTATTTATTACCCCAATCAGTAAAATCTACCTAGGCATAAAAGTGGACTCTGGCTTATTTCATACAACTTACTTCATTTCTTGCAATCATAATTTTAAAAAGGAAACTAAATAGGTGCTGCCATAACTTGTTTAAAATATACATGATAGAACTTTATACTTTATGGTTGGTTATTTGGGGACAGGAACATTAACAAGGAGAAACATTTTCCAGATGTGAAAAAGTTACCTTCATGGAAGATATTAATTTCAAGCAGTTCTTTTATGTCTCTTAGATTTTTCAACCCATACAAAGGGAAGGACAAGACAATTCATACAATATACTTCGCTTGAGTGTTAAAAGTAAGCAATGTGTCCCTCAGCATTTGTCCGGCATCTTAAAGACATGCAACAGTGACCTCCCTGAGGCCTAAGGATTATGCCAAAAAATAAAGAGCAAACCATCATTGGAAAAGCCGACATCTCCTTCCCTTCCAATCCAAGAAGATGGATACAAGATAATGGGATTTCAGCTGTCCTAATACCATCTTCTACGCTTAGGGTATTTTGGAAAAGCAATAATGAAAATGTCATACCTAAACATATCTGGGAAAAATACATGAGCCATTGTGGTTTTGCTAAATCATCCCTCCATCAGATAGGGAGCGTTTAAATGATGGTGACTGAGTTTGTGAATGTCCATGGCGCCGTCCCTCAAGACCTGTAAATGTTTCAAGATGTCCCCAGTTGCTCTGCCTGAAGAGTTTCTTGTGGGAGAGTGGTGTAGTGGGATATGTGTTTCATACGGCGTAAGTTCTGCCAAGTCCTGAGTCTAGGCTTCACTGGAAGGCGTCCTTGGAGAGGTCTTTTATAGACAGCCGCTCCTTCACTCCCCTCTTTCCCTGCCCCAGTGCTGCCTGTGACACAACAGGGAAGCCAAGCAATTCTGCCGGCTCAGACCTGGGTGTCTTCATTATGTGTCACTCTTGACTGATGTCATGACAACATCATAGTGCCCTTTGCAGAAGAGAGCAAATCAGAGTTATAGATATTCTGATACTTTCCAAGGTTTTTATTAGAGGTGGGGGAATCAGTAGTATCAATGCAGGAAAATGCAACTCTGGATGAGAATGTGTCCGTGAGAGGGATTTTGATGACAATTTTAGGCATATGTTGAATTTAAAGCTGTTTATGATTTCTCTTCCTGACATCAAGTGACAGAGTTCTCACAATCCAGGCATATGCTTCCTTTGTATCAGGGACCAATTATTCTGTCACAACAGACTGGAAGCCTTCAGTTTGGTGACATCATGTCCTTGGAGCTTCAGTGGCTCAAGATCACTGGAGCCAGCTTGATTTGAATGACAGCCAAGAGAGTGAATTCAGGCAGATCTTTGCTGCTATGCCTGCTCCTTTGTAGAAGAATAAGGGAAAATCCAGCCAGTACTTCTTACTCTTTTGTTTTTAGGCAGTAAACAAACCTGAGATCCCATGTTATGGGAATGATATTAAGTACCATCAACGGGGCGGAGTTAGTATCACCCTGGTTTTCAAATCTGAAGAGCAACACAATTCCAGATTTCAGTCCGTCCTCACCACAACCTTGTTCATGTAATTGGCTGCGATAACGCTTCTCCATGAATCAAGGTTTGCATATAGGGTTATAAATAAAGCAATGAGTTGAAGGATGTGGAGTTGATTCAATGTAGGGAATGATTACAGAAAATGCAGGGTAAAACAATTGAACTATAATTATTGAAAATCAGAAAAAAAGTCTGGTAAAACTTTATATTAATGAAAGTCCATTTTAACGCTCATCATGCCCAATTTCATGGTTTCACTGTTTGTGCTTAAGTGCTATACTTAAACTCTCTTATGCTCTAGACAAACTTCTCTGACTTTGGCTTCAAAAAAAAAAAAGTAAGAGCTCCTACAACACGTGATTCTTTATGTTACAAGAGCATAAAGGGAGAAGAAAGTGAGCTTCATTTGCATAATATACCACTTTAAAAACCTGATCCAAATAAAAAGCAGAGGTTGGGGGTGATTTACCCCATGTACTTCTTTTTCTGCATGGAAATTACTTTTTAAGCTTTACACATAACATCAGATTTAAATGACGCACTCTTGTGGATCACAGCTGCTAGGACACCTTTCAACTTCATGTCCTTCAGTGTGACTGTAATGACAGGTGGATGGCAACAGGATGGCCATTCACTCTGGATGTGACTGAGAAAGTTAAATCTTCATTTGCTAGAAATGGAATAATGAAGAAGACTACTTTGCTGGAACATGGCGCTCACTACCAGGGCAGAAGTTTTAGTCAACCTCTTGAACTGATATTCTGGTCATTGTGGAAATGTTAGCACACAGGCACTTAAATGCACTAAGATAGAAAGTTTCTATGTATAATATTTTCCAGGGGATATTCAGATGTTCCTCTTAAATAGCATCCATTCAGAAGTATATGGCAACTGATCTCTTCAAAATGTTTGCTCATAGACAAAGTTTTTCACAATATCAAAGGCCTCTGCATCACCCCCCACCCCCCACTGTTTTAAAATAATATACACATGTATTAACCCATTCAAGCAAAACAGTTACACCTGCTTGCTTCACCACAGTCTCCAAGGGGAAGGCAGTACGGAACCACAGTGAGCGGAGTGCGTAGACTACCTGAGCTCAGGATGTGCTTTCTACAAATGCCTCGCGTGGCTGCAGAAACTGTAACTCAAACCAGGTTCGACTTAGTGTTCTTCAGTATAAATGGGGATGTCTATGATAAACACCTACATACCTAAAGGGGCTGCTTTGAGGGTTAAATCATATATTTAAAATGTTTCAGAATAGCACTTGGTTCTAGCAGTGGCATCCAGCACTGACATAAATACACAGGTTAGCCATCCTTTACCTCTCCAGAGCCCTTATTCAGTCTCTTTAGGCTTCAGGTCGACTACTCAGCAATTCATTCTCTAAGTTGCACTGAATGGACTTTTTTTTTTGCGGGGGGAGGGGGGTTGATATTGACTACTTAAAGCATTTTACCAGTTATTTATTGTCGTAGGAAATAATTTCAAAAGGCTTAGCTAGGTTAATAAGGTTGTCAAGGTCTGGCCCGGACTTACTTCTACACGTGCTTCACCCTTCTCAAGAACACTGCTTCCTATCCCCAGCGCGCGCGCGCGCGCGCGCGCACACACACACACACACACACACGCACGCACACACACACACAGGGTCACAATCTCCCTGGGATCCTCAAGACAGATTACATGCAGTCCCCCAAGTGGCCTTTTGTCTTCTTTCTCTTTTGAACCTCTAAACCTTCTGACAAGATATTTCCTCCTTACAGACTCCCTCTATTCCCCTGGCTAATTATAGTTTGTCTTCACTCTTCCTAGAAAACAGTTCTAAAATATTGAGTTATAATTCCCTCCTCTGTGCCTACTTGTAACTTACTATAGCATTTACCATACACAAATTCTATAATTACCAATTATCATGCCTGTCCAACCTCCTAAACTCTAAGATCCCAGAGAACAGGTAGACTGGGCTATTTATAGCTGTATTGCTAGGGCTGCCCAACCAAATATTTGTGTCATGAAAATGTCAAGAATACGCACCCTGCAAGAATGTAGGAATTATGTGTTTCAGGAAAATTCTAGAGCCTCATCACGTCTTTTTTCATACCTGCCTTCACTGGGAGAGCTTTAAACAACACAGTTAAGTATTGATCCAGCAACACATGAAACAGAAGGGGAAAGAAGTCCTTACTGTTCCTGTCTTTACTAAGAAATTACTCCCTAGCTTATCACAGCAAAGAGCCTCCATATCTCAGTGTTTAACTATAATGGATCTATACCAGGGCCTAAGGGCAGACACTGAAAAGTCACAGAAAAGTGTTCCTGGGACCAAAGGAATCAGAGGGAAAGGAGATCCAGAGGTCACAGAGCCTAGTCGTGTGACTTTCTTTAGCATTTGTCTAAAATCACCTGGACTGTTATGTTTTTATGTTAGAAAGTGTCTCAGAAAGCTCAATGTAAATAAGTACTAAGATATGTCTATTTATTTAGTCTAAATACTCACACCAAGTCCAGCTACCTTGTTTAGTCTTAGAGGGAATGAGATAAAATACTTATCCATCATGACCCTTTTCACACTTGCTATTTGATGTACTGTCCAAGACCCAGCAGCATCGGTTCACCTGGGCATTTGCTAGGAACGCTGAATCTGTGGTCCTGCTCCCAATCTACTGAATCAACCAGAAGGAGGTCTCGTGGACAGGTAGTGTAGGTGTACTTGCCCTCTTGTTTAAAGTGCATCAGAATGCTTTTCTTTATTTGTAACATAGCAATATGGATAGAAGATATAGTATGTCTATACATTTTGGAGAAGTTAATTATAGTATGTCAATATTATGCAGATATTCTGAAGTTTATGGAGAATTGCTTTTGACTTAGGTAATACCTAAGCCAAAAATGTTAAATGAAAAAAAAAAAAAAGGCTATAGGAATCCTTACGTATTTTCATCATCTAAGCTTTTAAGGCTGTGGGTACGTGCAAACAGAACAAAAGCTGAGAGGACAAGGTTAATGGTAATTGTTTCCGGGTGGTAAGATTATAGGTGATTTTCATTTTCACCTTTGCACATTCCGAATTTTAGCCATTAGAAAAGGGCTCTACATTTGGAATCAAAAGGTACTTAGAGAAAAATTCTTTGCGTACACTAAAGGGTCTTCATTGGGGCAGTGTTTTCATAATAAACAACTAGAAATAAGCCAATTATCTGTGTGCTACAAACTGATTTATGAAAGGGCTACATATTCACAAAATAAAATTTTATGTTCCTGAAAGAAATGGAAGGGCAGAGCTCACGTGTGCTACTGGAGAGGACACGACAGGCTGTGCTGTTACAGGAAGGAAGCTGGTTGGAGAACACCGTGATCACTATGTTATCGCTTATCTAAAAAATGGAGAGGGAATACACAAACACATGTTTTTGCTTATATTTAAAAATGGATAAACTGTAAGTTAAAAATTATTGATGTGTGGAGGAAGAAATAGAGTGCACAAAAAGGATAAAAGTAAGACTTACTTGAGTATACTTTGTTTCATAAATTTTACTTTGGAGATGTGCTAATATTTTACATAATTATAATAAAAATAAATAAAATAAGCAATCTCAAACAATTGAAAGTAAGATAAGCAAACCAAAGGAGGAAATAGTTGGTGTCAGAAATGCACAAAGAAGAACTATGCAAAGTGAGTTTATTACACAGTAATTCTGCTGCAAATCTCAACTGAGATACACCTCAAGGAAAATAACAAAAAGCTGCAAAAGTAAAATTTTCAGTATCATATTTTTGGTGGTAAGACTTAATTGTTATTCTAAGACTCATCTTACAAATGACTAATAAGCTCATGGTTTCTTTAAAAACCAGGATTTCTGATATTAAGGAAAAGAATACAGATATAAGAACCATGGAGTGAAAGAAAAAGCCAATGATCTTGAATCCAAATTGGAAATACTTTTATGACATCATGATGTATTTTATCTTGAAAAAAAAAAATCCTGTTTCTGTCTATTGAAAATTCCTAAAAACAATGACCAAACCAAAAGAAAAAGCAGAAATGTGCCCAGGTATTTTGGCTTTTAATTACCATTACCCACTGAAAAGGATAGAAGCAAAATAAGTTTGTTTACAAAGGGGAAGAATTAAGCATTTATCCTGTCTTTCCTTGAAGAATTGAAAAGTAGTTTCTCTTTATACAAGTTTCCCGGCTAATAAATGAGAAAGAAATAACAGAATTAGAATATCACTCTTATGTCGTTCCTGATGGATGAATGGGATCTTGACAATAGTCACCAAAGGCTGTTGCATCGCACACACAAAATGAGACAACCAGACATTATGTCCCTGGAAGCGCAGGCTGCCTCTTATGAAAGAATCTTTCCAAACCTCAGAGTTTCCGTATCATTTCATGACAAACGCAGGGTGGGAGGGCCAAACCGACACCGTGGGGTCGCTATGGCAAAATCTAGACTGTAGAAAACTCTGCAGGACAGGTAACGTGGTTGCTATTTTTACAAAATGATCTCTATGTGAAATAAGATTTGAAAAATATTTTGTCTAATCACAAGTGCACAATTTAGATGTTGATTCTTTAGATGTTTGAAATGTTTAAGAGAAAGTCTGAACACTGACTGAACATTTAGTGATAATAATGGATGACAAATTTAGGTGTCAATTTTGGTTTAGAGGTTATTTCTTTCCTACAGATCCTTATAGTTTAGAAATACATGCAGAAATCTTTACAGGTGTTATAATATATTTACAATTTGCTTAAAAATAATCTGGAAGCAAAAGGAGTAAGTGAAATTATAGATGAAACAAGGTCATGAGTAAATACTTGTTGGTTGATGCGAAGAAGGGTCTTCATTAAACTATACTTTTTGCCTTTGTATATGTCTGATCTTTTCATAATAAAAAGGGAAAACACTTAAAAACAACAGAAAAATGAAGAAGGTACATAAATAAATAACCCCCGGAATTGAAATAGTACCCATATTTTTAAAAGATTAATATCAGTATACAACAAAGTATAAATTAAAGCCAAAACTCATTTTTCACCCAGAAGATTAACATAAATAAAATAGAGAAACGCTTAAAAGCTAGGCTCTGCATCACTTAAACGACTGGCCTAAGATACAAAACCAAAACCAAATTTCGGTTTCTTTTATGATACATTTGCCTAAGCAAGATGCTTCTAAATGAAGACACAAAGGCCTCATAAGGATGGGAGTAAAAAGTATCTTGGAAATAGTGTAGAGCAAATAAATATCCACGCCACCACCAATGTTAGTCCTTAAGCAACCACCTAGGTCCCTCTACAGGGTCTATTTTGTGTTACCTTACACCTTCGCCAGTTTTAATTCAAACTTGCTGAAAGTGGGGTATTTTTCCGTTGTCACTTCATGAGAAATGACAATTTTGAAGGCTTTTAGGATGCTATAACGAGAAGAAATGTGAACTCTCCACACAATGGTGATGGAGGAGACAAACAGAGAGAGATGTTTACACAATTTTGAATCCTCACTCTTTTCTTGAAGAGCTACCAGAGCACCGACAGCCCAGCTCCAGGGCTAGGGACTGAAGATTTAAAAAATCACATTCAGTTTTGTGAACAATGGAATTGTCCCATCGGTTTGATGCGTTTATTGCTATGTCAAGGTCATTTCATTACATTACATCAGGCTCCACCTGTCATGTCCTGTATCTTGAAAGTCTAACACCATCATCCTGATTATCCCTGAACCAAATACAGCAGCATTTGAAGGTAGACGTTTTATAATATTCTTCACCATGATGTTAATTCTATAAATTTTATTGCAAAAAATGTGTAATTACATCAGTTAAGATAATAATTAATAAGAGTAGGCTTTATGTTTGAGTAAAATGCTCCCTCCTTACTATGTAGTGGGACTAGCAAAGTTGACATTGAGTTCTTCTATAATTTTTCATATTTTGAAAAAAGCGAATGGGAAGCAAGAGACGGGAACAGTAAGTGACTGCACTCATCTTTCCCCAATGTGTTCTTAGATGTACAAAAACTCTCTTTATGCTGACATGAAATACTGTAACAATTAGGCCCACATCTTGGCGAACCACCCATAAAAACAGGCATATGTAAATGAGTATACAAAGAAAGAAAGAGTGTTGACAAAAAGTCAAGTTTTCTCCAAATAATTCTCCACTTACCAAATTTATGACAGGCCCATTATATCCAGGCTATAAAATTTACATTAAAAAAAAATCTGGTTTACTGCACTTTTGGACACAAACTGATCCAGTTTTATTATTCCAATAAAAGCAACGGATTGTTGATACTCTGTTTTCTTTTCTCACCAGGGATTACATTTTGCCAAGGTTGCATTTGCTGCGTATGTAGAATTCTATGCATTACTCAGAACTTTCTGGACACTTATAAAACTGAAGCCCTGTGGCTATAAATAGAATAACAGGAGTCTGAAGAAGGAACATTAATTTCACAGGACGTAGGCACAGCCACAAGCCCGTCCCTTCAGGAAGCCCACATAAAATGAAGCAGCAGGTAGGAAGACTTCTGTGTTGCTCTTCCCCCTTAGTTATTAAGATTGAGGTATACATGGAACACATCAAAGGAATAACAATTATCAGCAACATAACAAAAGGGCAGAAGCAGGTGGAATCTGCAAGTGAATGCAACACTAGGCAGATCAGGGGGCAGGGTATTTGTCTAAGTTTTTTGTTTAACAAGTTTCCTCCTTTGTGAACCGGAACAATAGGTTAAAATAAACTTTGCCCTGGTTGTTCATGATTAACGTTGATATGCAAAGTAGTTCAGGTGGGTACATAAAAGAACAGACAAAAAGGGAACCTGGGTGAAGCTCTGGTCATGTTCCCTCAAAGCTGCAGAGAGATCAACAAGCCTGTGAAGTGAAACTGATCAAGATGATTATTCCGTGGGCTCATTAAATAGCAAGTGTGCAAGGACTGATGGTTTGGAGGAAGCTATCTCCAATTCCATAGGCGTGTTAGAGCTTTTCTTTACTAAAACTATGTATGTTTCAAGATATAATTTTAATAGGAACCTGTTATAGCTTCAAGATTACATGTTTGAACCCTCCAAACTCAAACCAATATTACTATATGAGTAACTAAAACATATGCTTTTGGTGCCCATACATATATTCCCTCTCCTTCCCACCACTGGGCACACAGGCCCTGCGTTTCCCTATGTAAGGACTTCCCTGGCTGGCCAGAGCTGTTTTGTCCTCCCCTGTAGCAACTTAGAGGTGCTGGGAACTAACAAACCTTAACTAGTGACTATCGGGTTGGTACACCCCTTGGATGCACTATCTCGGAGGTGTGCATCCTGCTTTGGCTCATAGAATTGTCACAGTGAGAATGAGCTGCAATCACTCACAGTGGTTGTTGGCTTGATAAGGTGTCCTTCCTCGTCACCCTCCCCCACTTTCTGTCACAAATCATTTACTTGTTCTCCAGTCTCATTTCAGCATCTGCTTCTTGGGGAGCCCAAGCTAATGCATTAAATATCATCAACTCTCAAGTCTTATAAATAAAGCAATTTTATAAACACCTAACTTTCCTTTGTCTTCTGGCCTCTGTTCAGAAAGGAAGAACCAGCAGTCACCTTGATTCAGTGTGGCAAATATAACAAAAGATCCCATCTTCCCAGTTCTTGCACAGTGTGTGACACCGCTTTATAAAGGACTTTCAGCAATGAAAAGGTAATTGCTGAGTACTTTGAATGACCACCATTAACTCGCTCACAACAATCACGGCAGATATCATGTACCCAGTCCTCATTATGGTCCATTCCGTGTACTAGGAGCATTTATGTTACCCGTTGGGCAGGTACTATTATAGTCCCCATTTTAAAGATGAAAATACTGACAGCCTGACTCACAGAAAGCCACACAGCGAGTGAGGGGCAGAGCTAGGCTTAGAAGCCAGGACTGCTTGAGCGGGATGCCGGTAAGCTTCCACAGTCGAGTGTCACCGCTCACCACTGCTGCAAATCAAGATCCTAAGGGAGCTGTTGGCCAGAGGACAATCAGTACTGTGGGAATCTTTATTTAAAGCAGCTAAGAGGAAAAACAATTCAAATCCTAGAGACTGGTCTTGGTTTAGGGGAAACACCACAGCCAGTGACCTCTGGATCCCAGCATCCGTCCTGTCACCATCTCCTGCTCAATATGACCAGCTCATCAACATGGAAATGGAAAACAAATAAAAGTCAAATTGGAAATTAGTAAAACTTTGGTGGTAGGAACTGGTTTATGTTTGGGGGTAAAATTATGTTTGGGACTGTTTGTGGAACTAAATGAAGCACAGTTGGAGATACGTTCAGAGTTTGCTCCCCAGTGCTGCCTGCATGCAATATCCTAAGAATAAAAAGAAAATTCATTCTCAGTCAGTGAAATTGGGTGGAAACTCAAAACTTTCTGGAATTATCCTGATAGTTCATTGTTGTTTGTTTTTCACATGAAATTGTTACCCGAGGATTACCTAAGAGTCCATTTAAAATGTTGTATTGGGGATAAAAAGAAGAAAGCGAGAAAGCCAATCCAGCAGAATAAAAGCTCTAGAAAAGAACTGACAATCAAAGAGTTAAAATAATAATTAAGAGTAAGCTCTATATTAGGAGTAAAATGCCCCCGCCTCATAAACATTAACAATAGTAGATTTGGCACAGGGTTCTAAGAAGTTAGAAGAGAATTTAACATTTATGGAATGCCTACGTGTCCAGCCAAATGCCCACATTATTTCATTTAATCAGCACAGGAATCAAATACAGTCTGACTAACCAGTTTTTCCTAAGAAAAAGGTTACATAGCTAAGATACAAAGTTATGTTATTTTGACTAGATTGTTTTATTTATTCTTTCTAATACTAAACTTGTGAATAACTAAATTAAGAATTTCTTTCTCTTGTACAATCCCTGAGATCCTAATAGGAACAAACTGTAC
This sequence comes from Anoura caudifer, assembly GCA_004027475.1. Classification (NCBI taxonomy): domain Eukaryota; kingdom Metazoa; phylum Chordata; class Mammalia; order Chiroptera; family Phyllostomidae; genus Anoura; species Anoura caudifer. Next base: position 55,478 of record PVKU01007007.1, on the reverse strand, counting down.
TTTGGTAGGAGTAAGAGCAAAATTCAAAAAGGAAGTGGGGGGTTTAGGTGTCCTTTGGACACAGGTATTGTTTTAAAAGAAATGATCGCTAAACTTGCTCTCAGGATGAAGGGGTGATGACCAGGCTGGGGCAGTCACAGTGGGCAGTGAGAGGCTCCCTCGGGCCTGAAACAGCGGTGACGAACAGCTGGCGTACTGAGATCATGAATAACCACTTCAGGAAGGTCTCGCCATATACTCTGTGCCCAACCACTGGCAACATGAACATAAAGTCATCTGGCTTGTTTTCGTTTTCTTATTTTGTATGTAAGTTTTCCATTTTATTAGATTTTTACACTGGGGGGTAAGGATGGTGTGGGGTCAGGACAGTTTCTTTTTTATTTACTTATTTTAATGCTTCCTCCTGTGTAGCCACAACAGCTAGGGCAGAGACTCACAGAGACCATGAGTCTGAAACATAACTGAACTCAATCCTTCTGCACATCCTAAGGATTCAACTATTTGGAACATGTGAATACATTGACTAAAAATTCTCCTTTGACCTAATAGTCTAGGATATGCTTTTGAAACAAAAGTGATTAGACTTTCCGTGTAGACCACCTCTAGTAGTTTCAACATCTCATGTCAGGCAGCTAACGTTCATTTTAGCCATTATAGTATATGTTATGGTACATGCTTCTGAAAATGTACATGTAAATCTTGGTGTCTACTAAGTGATTTTTAACTTCTTATTCTTCTTCTTATTATTACTATTATTTTATTGTATTTTTCCCATTACTATTTATCTGCTCTTATACTCTCTTCCACCTCAATCTGCCACCCTCTCCCCTGCAATCACCACACCGTTGTCTGTATCCATCTCTTCAAATGAAATAATCATATACAGCATCATTCCATGCCAAAAAATAAATAAATAAATGAGCACAATGCACTCCTTATAAAGCAAATGTAAAACTGAACCTGAATAGTCATCACTATCCTAAAGAAAAGAGGACGTAATTACTCTCAATGTTATAGTATGTTGTCTGCTTTGTAAAGGATCTATCTTAACATACAATCCATTCAAAGTTACCAGTATATTAGCTACTGTTATGCAGCAGGAATATAGCTGTTTGCATGTAGTAATATTATTAGGTGCTCTATGCAGAGGATCAGAGAAATGTTACTATGACACACTGACCTCTCTACTGTTCCCACATTGATGTGAGGCCTGAAAATGAGGCTTTGGATCACACTGAATATCTACAGGAAAGAATAGGAGGGGAATACAAATAGTCAGTTCCTTGATTGGTCTACCAAATACACTCTCTTACTGTGAAGTTTCCAAGAACAATTTGAGATGATTCTATTCTAAATCATATAATAAAGGGCCACTCATATGTAAGATGTTTTAAAAAAAAATGTGATCACTACCAGAGTTTGAAAGCCATCCAAAAACTCCTAGGAGAAAATCCATATTGTTTTGTGTTGAAGAAAAAGACAGTTTCTAAAGACAAAAACATGCTATTTACTTCCAATAAGTGTCTTGGCCATTACATTTAACTCTGAGTATGATTCTCCATCAGAGAAACCATAGCAAAAACAAAAATTTAACCTGTTGCTCATACTTCTTCCATGACAACTGCAAGAGGACTCAATGAATCATAAGTATCAACAATTAAGATATCTCATTTAGCTTTTCCTTTGTAGCATTTCTGGGGACTTCTTGATGTTCCTTCCTTAGATTAGTGGAAATGAAGAACCCACTAAACGAATGACTGGCTATGATGAAGAACTACTTGATTGTTGTTGCCAGAAACCCACCAACAAGCCATGAGAAGTAACAACAGCACGTGCTATTATTTCTTAATGAGAGAGCCAACAGAGCACTCACTTTCAAGCCATATTTTGGGTGAATCTTATCAAAGGAGGAAGTTATTCCTCAGCTCAAGGGCAGGTATTTCAGCAGCAGGAGGTCCAGAATTGGGAATGATTTAGTCCTTTTTCTTCTTGGTGTTTTTGTGTTTTGACATACTCCATATAAATACAAGAAAAAACTTTTGCTCTGCAATATGCTTACCAGAATTTATAACTCCAGATTAATGTTTTATTCTCCCAAGTTTTGACGGAAGTGTCAATACAAGACTGTGATGTCTAATATGATTGGCATATTTGTGTAATATCTCTTCCTGCCTGCAATTTGGTAGGGTTAAACTCGTTTTTCAAACCACAAGATAATAGAACTCTCTCTGACAAATTCTATTTTCTGATATCTAAACCACTACACATATACAGGGTGGAGCAAAGTAGGTTTATAGTCGTTCATATAATAATAATGCAATAATTAATGAATAATAATACAAGAATAAACTGTTTTGTGTACAACTGTAAACTTACTTGTACCCCACCATGTATAAACCTTGCTAAATATTACAATTAGAAAAAAAAAACAAAAACCTTTAAAATAGATGCCAATTATAAAATAAAACAAATATTTCCATTCTTTTTGATTGAGACATGAGAGACATTTTAGCTTAATGAGTTACAGTGACATAGAAGTAAATAAAACATTCCTTTTTATCAATGTTGATGTATTAAAATTAGTCCAAATATCCCAATCGGGAAAAAGGCAGAAAAGTAAATGTAGGAATTTAATGACAGGGCTCAAAGGTCAAAGTGTTTAGACAAAGCAAAACAGGAATGCTGACAAGGAAGCTACAGAACTCGAAAGAGAATTCTAGGCTTCTAAAATTTCCGATCACTAGAGCACTAACTAATGGCAATTGCTTTCCAGACTTTTTTTTTTTTTGGTGATTTTAATATAGAGATTATTTGGCACTTGAAAATTGTTAAAACTGAACCATGAGTATATATAACCAGTTTCAATGATACAGCAAAAAAAATCAAGTGATTAAAGATTTATAGGAGTGAAGGACAATTTGAATCCTAGATTTTCCCTACAAAATTAAAAATATAGATCATTCTATTTTTTTCTCAAAAGTTATTTATATTATTCTATGCACTGTGGAAGACATGAAGAATAAAACTTACACTCCAAAAATGTTCTGGACAATCAATATCTCCAGCAATGTGTTTTATTCCCACCCGCTGGGGTAGCCGGTGGCTGGATTATCAAAGAAGCCGTTATCCTCTTGCACCTCCCCTACAGGAGATTCTTACAAAGATGTAAAATGAGGCTGCAAACGCCAAGAGTGCTCTGTAATAAAAGTTATTTTCTGTCTCTTTTTTGGTCTACTAACCCAGAAAATAAAATCATTTGCATAGTGCTTCCTCAGGAGGTAAGAAGTCAAGTTAATCAGTACGTATAAACACTCTCTATGGAGAGCTCCGTTTTGCCAGTTGACGATAAACCTTGGATGTATTCCACTCGGCTTCCCTGGTAAAATTTTACTAATGAAATGTTGTAAAACTCACAAACCATCAACGCTTGCCGTGTGAGCAAAATTACCCCCCTGAGAATATCTACTGTTTTGTTTTTTATTAGCCCAATTTTAAATATTCAAAATGTATGGGTCATAAAATTAAGCTTTAGGCTACATTTTCTCATAAGTTAATTTGTGCATTAAAAAACATCTTAAAGAAAAAGAACCTTAAATATTTTCCATCTAAATCCTGTCGATAGGCATGGAGAGCACAGAAGCAGTGACAAGAATAAGATGTACATGCTTTTTTACAATTATGCATTTTGCTACATTTGAAGGCAAAAAGAATATCCAAGGGCATTCTAATAAATGTTTAAGTTCCTAAAACAACTATCATTTAATATATATATTAAAACCAATTTATATATCTATAAGTTGGATACATTTGTGAATATATATATTTGTATAGAATATACAAATTCTAAGGGAGGCAGGAAACCATTAGAATTAAAAATTAAATGTTTACTTAATTAAATGAATATATACTCACTTAATACTATATGAAAATTAAATTAATATATTTGTGAATTTGGAGATAGATGTGTACATATACACATGTATAGATATATGTGTGCATGTACATATATCATGTATACACATACATGCATATACATATACATGTATATATACAGATATACATGTATGCACCACAAGTGCATTGCACCCTTCAACTTCTAATAATAAGAATTTTAAGGAACCATGAAAGAAGCAAATGATCTCTCTCTCCTTAGGAAAATGGGGAAATGAAATTAATGCACATGAAACTGTTGGAATATAATGCATTGATTGAGAATATGGTCCTGCTAAATATAATAACAGGTGGGAGAAATGAAGGAAAAAAACAAGTGAAGTCTGATGAATCCATCTTATCAAACAGAAAGATGGCCCTATCAAACAGGAAGGGTGGACCTGAGTGAAAATAAAATCCATTTGAAAGTTTTATGAAACTGACAGTAATTATTCTTTCTACTTCATGCAGTTTTCTTAAGTGCTATTAAATAATAATGTGACTACTGTCTTTTCTGGCAAGAAACTATTAAAACACCTGCAAATTTTCTGGTATGTGTACTTATAATTCTACACTCTACATAACTGACCTCAGTTCATGGGGGTTAATAATCCCTTCAAAACTAGTTGTCACCACAATTAAAGAGGCAGTATATCACTTTACTAGCTTTCGTTACTTATTTCTAGCAAGTTACGATTGTGTAGGTATTGGTATCTCCCTAGTAACCCAGAAAATGTGAATACAAACTTTGATGACCTCAATTTTTTTATTCCAATGTATTTTTTAATAATATAATGTCTTACCTTTAAAAAGAAGAAATGTTGTCCCATGCATGCCAACAACGCATACCTCTAAAGTCTTTTTGTCTAATTATCAGTGTTTATCATTTATTTCTCAAAAAACAACTAGCTCGGTGCTTATATAATGAAGTACAATGGAGATTAAATAGAGATACTTCACGTCAAATATGAAACAGACATACTTTGCTCTACAAGTCGGAACTAAATGTCTTTATGTTGAAGAAAAAAGAAATCCTGTAGATAATAATGTTCAAATGCCTAGACAACTTTGTCAAAACTAAATAACATAATACATGTTGTCTGAGGACTAAATTCTTTGAAGATTCTCTCCTTTTGATTATTTGCAGAGGATCATATAGCTTCAAATATCAGGGGCATAAGATATGTCCTGAAGGGACTGGATTAAACAGAAAGCTAGCTGTTCTGGGGACTTAGAAAAATCCCTTTATGTTTTTGGCTTTTAAAATCACTTATACTATAGGTAAGTATTTGCTCAGTTGACACAATTTACAAGATTCTGCATAACACTGTAAGACCTGAAAAGGAAGGAAAAACATATCTGACTCAAAAAGAAGCCATACATAGAAAAATCCGCAAAATATGCTGCACTTCCAAAATGCGCAGCCTCATTCTTTCCTGGTAGTATTCTGAATGCAAAACAAAAACAGTGATATATATTTTGTAAAGTGGAACTTCTAACTAGAACTTGCCATTTTATCTCAAACAAAAAGAATAGCCATGTTTCCTAAGGATAACTGATCCCTAATCCTTAAATAAAAGAATGAATTCATTTTTCCCAAACCCCCCAAATTTTTGCATACAGAAATCAAAGAAAACAATAAAAAATAAACATTAAAAATTAAGTCATTTAAAGTTACACCTTCTTATTTTAGAGTTTGCATGTACCAAGATGACTGTGTAACATAAAAAGAAGGTATATGTACAATCATAAGCAAACATTAGTTCTTGCATTTAATTCATTTCTATCCTAACTCATAATTCATTTTTACTTAAAATATTATAAATGTTCATGATATTTAATCCAACAATGAATATATATATATCGGTTACTTCAAAGATGCTCTGAACTTGCAAAGATGGTATAAAACAGTTTTTTATATGGAAGGACTCAGGAGACCGTATTTCCATTGGGACACTTGCAAACAACTACATTCCAATATGCTCTATAAAGTGATAAGAGAAGATGAAGCAAGTCAGAGCCCAAAGGAGAAATCTACTTTGTTCGCTTTAGAAGCCAGAAAAAGCTTTGGGATGGGAGTCCTCCTGAATGTGTACTAAGTGCTAGTGGTCACTAACTTTCCAGGCCTGCCTCTCTGAGGTCCAAAGTGCTTGCCTTCACCTCCAATAATGAAGCTCCCAATGGGAACAGCTTTGCATACAATTTGAAGTTGGGCTCATTGAACACTTTTGGAAGGTTTGTTGGTGAAGCATGTCTGATGAAAAAGCCACACCAGATCTTCCTTATTCACCCAGCTGCAGAACTGGGTGATGGCGGTGGTGGTGGTGACGAGGCAGACAGTGGATGAGGTGGGAGTAACCGTGAGAGGGAGTGCCCAGTGAGGAAGTGCCCCTTGAGGGCCGCCCAGAAAAGGCCCCTGGAGTTCTGGTCCAAGTGAAGATGCTGGCAAGACACGGCCGTGTCCTAAAATAATGTGCACCAGCTCTTAAGAAAAGCTCATTAAATCAATACAAACTTTCCCTGGTCATTAAGCCCACTTGTTAAAGACCAAGTCCTGAAGTCCATGCCTACTGTTTTGCAAATGATTTCTTTCTAAATCTATGTATATACCTCTTTATATATTTATTTACTTATCTGTCCCTCTCCATGGCCAGGAGGGTGCCAGTCAGCACATACCTTGTGTCAAGTAACGACTAAAGAGAGGTTGGAACTAATGTTCTTTCCTTTCATAAAGAATGAGATTATGACCTGTTTTTTGTTTATGTGAACCCCATAAGACAAAAATAAATGTGAACTTGAAAGGCAAGTTAAACAACATACTAAGTATCTTGTCAAACATGTGAAAGAAAAAAACAAAAAAAGAAAACAACTCAGCAAAAGTATAATTCCCTTTATAAAAAATACCTACTGGAAATTGTTCTTACCACTGGAAGACATAACTGTTGTATGTACATGCACATGCACACAGAATTAAGGTCTAAGAAAATAAAACATGCATCATACACCAAAGAGAATTCTATTTGAGTCCATCAAGAAACACACACAGTGAGTAAATGAAGTGTTATTTCTTGAATTACGCAAAGACCAGCCTATTTACCTCATTGTGTGTGTGTATAATAAACCTTAAATTTCAGTTGCTTGAATATTGGCCCACAGTCATACTTCTCTAGATTTTTCTAATATTCTTTTGATATCAGAAGCTATGCAGGATAATGATATTAAAATTTTGGATAATATGCAATGTGAAAAATTGCTACCCTATGATAAAACAAATAGAAGTCAGCAATCACATGTGAAAAAAATCTAATATCCCAGATTATAGAAGAATTTTTTTTGCTCAAATTGTTTTGTCTAGAAAAAAAATAACAAACCGAAAACCAACAAGCAAAAAAATGTATTCTGTAAAAAATGGCCAGCCTATAGCTCTCTAAATATAATACTATACATAGCTAAATAAATCCACTAGAGGTGATCTTTTACCAGATTCAAGTTGTTTTATTTGCTTCTGTAAATGCCATACCCATGTGGTGAAACTGATTATTATATAGCTATCCACAGAAGTGCATTTATATACCGCACCTTACAGAGCTGTGTGGTTCTGAAAACCTCATCTATTTAAAACATTAACATGCATTATAACATGGCATTTGGAACTCTTCAGAGTGTCAAGAATACTAAAGTCATCAAAAGTCAAAATTTAAATCCTGGGACTCATCTTTGGGAAATGAGGATTACATTAATTTTATTTTATTTTATTTCTGAGTTTGAATTGGTAGACGGTACAACAGCAGTACCATATTATGGGAATTGCTGCCTGGGATAATTACTAAGTATATCTCTGAATGCATTGAGAAAATTCTATGTAATGCAATATTCAAAACAGAATATAAACTATATTTGTAACAAGTCAGTGTGAACCATTAATTGGCTTCTGGTAATAATATACTTCATGGCTCTTTGTGTTTCCAATATTATTCCGACCTTTCCTGGAAGAAGCAGTTTTCTTAAAGAGCCGCATAAATCCAGAGAGGACCCAATAGCCTCGATGTGTGACTGACACTCGAACCGTCAAGCCAGCAGCGCTGGGGATAGTCGTTTTACAGAACTGCTTAGTCATTCCTGTCTAGCCTCGTGATGCCCAATATCGGCTGCTGAGAAACCATATCATGAAATGTTAATTTGGCTCTTCAAGATAACATGCTTTTAAAAGTGATAAGACAGAAAAGTTGAGCCGGGTTCAGACAGACTGTCTCTGTTCCCAAGTTCTGAAAATGCACTCCCAGAAATATTTTCTGTAGCCTTATCAGCAGCAACATTCCTCAGCAATCCTGATGAAATAAAAAAAAAAAAAAAATCCTCCCTTCAAAGAGGTGGGGGGTGTGTATATGTCTCCCCCGGGTGGATTTCTGGTCAAGAGTTAAAGTGAGACTTGGTAAGAAAATTTACCCTACAGGCATGTCTCCTTAAACTTTAAGCTTTGCTGAAGTGGTTCCTTTAGCCTTCTCTCATCTGAGCCCTCCCTCCCCGCCCCCACCCCCATCTCTTCCCCTCTGCTGTTCAATTTGGCAGCGCATTTATGGATGCAATCTTTATGAGACCTGCCATGTGAAATAAACTCACGCTCTATTCTCAGCATCCTCCCTTCTCTCATATATCCCCCTTGGAAAAATGTGATAACCTTTGTTTTTGAAAATACTACTGACTTGTGTGTGTATTTGCTTTGAAAATTGAGTCTTTGAAAATGATCCGGAGCCAAGCAACTCACACTTGGGGAACACTGCGGTGGAGAGAAAGAGATCACACAGAGACTGTGAGGAACAAAACAAATCGTCTTGACATCTGCTGAAGTGTTATAAATAAAGCCGTCTAGTAAAAAGATGAAAGTGGAGCTTGATTCCTCACCCCACCATCCTGCCCCCACATGCCACGAATAATCTGGACTGACCCAGTCACTATTGGCTTTTTAGAGAAAAGCAGTGAAGTTGAATTGGGCGTTACTATTCCATCCTAGCAGTGATTAAATTGTTTCACTGCAGATGGTTCCTGGCTTAAGATGGTTCAACTCAGAATTTTTTTTACTTTATGATGGTGTGAAAGCAATACGGATAATAAATTCCATGAGATATTTGATCCTTTATGACAAAATAGGCTTTGTGAAGATGATTTTGCCCAACTGTTGGCTGTTTAAGTGTTCCGAGCACATTTAAGGTAGGCTAGGCTAACCTATCATGTTCCGTAGGTTAGATGTATGTATTAAATGCATTTTCAACTTAAAATATTTTCAGCTTGCAATGGGTTGATTGGGATATAAGTTGAATAGCATCTATACTTGGGATTTTACACTTGGCATATAATGCATAATTCCTGGAGGCAAATACTAAAGCATGTTTCATTCTTAAATGATAGAGCACATCAGTCTCTGTCTCTGTCCCCCCAGCCCCCTCTCTGATTTTTTTTCAATCTTGTATTTTCAAATCCCATTTAGACACCCCTTTTTTTGAGTACAACTGTTACAAAGCAACACTGATTATTTTATTTTATATTTTATTTTTTAAAGATTTTATTTATTTATTTTTAGAGAGAGGGGAAGGGAGGGAGAAAGAGGGAAACATCAATGTGTGAGAGACACATCGATCGGTTGCCTCTCTCATGCCCTCAGCTGGGGACCTGGCCCACAACCCAGGCACATGGCCCAACAGGGAATCTAACTGGTGACATTTTAGTTCACAGGCTGGCACTCAATCCGCTGAGCCACACCAGCCGGGGTTGATTATTTTAATAAGATACAAATATGAACTGAGACAGAAATTTTTTAGAGTGGTATTGCCCATCCACCCTTTTCAATTGTCTGGTTTGATCCAGAAGTGTTTTGGTATAACCACATGGAAATATTCAGCAGCTCACTTAAACCCAGGATGCAGAAGGGATGGTGTAGTTGGTGTTGCTTCCCAGCCCCAGCTTCCACCTATGAGACATCACTAAGCCATTGTGGTCCTGTCCCTCTGGCTACAGACACAGCCTTAGGATCCTTCTCAGCACAGCACTGTCAGCAACCAGCAGCCATTGTCAATGAACCGGTGCTGACTTAAAACAGAGTGTAGTAAAAGTAGGTTTACAGTTGTTTGTGTGGAAAATAACACAATAATTAATAAATAATAATTCAAGAATAAACTCTGTGTAGCTACTTTTGACTTATAGTTGTGAGGACATGAAACGCAGAGTTTGCTCTAATTGCCTCCCTGCATCTGGCCGTCCTGCCTTAAGATCAATGGGCATGGAGCTAGCTGTTGTTCAATCAACACAAGTCTATTTACTTTTACTGGACGAGGTTTTCAGGGGAGGAAGCTGATGAACTTTCAGGGGAGGAAGCTGATGAACTTTCGCTTCATGTGCTTTTGCATTCTTCCATTAATTTTGATGAAGCATTAGAAAATTTAAGAAATGATGAACTAGGTCCAGGACATGTTAGGTGGCAATTAGACTGAGTATCATGTAGTTTTCATTGAGTATGCTTAATAGAGAAAGACACCAGAGAGAAGATAAATATGGCAATCCCCACAGGTATAATGCAAAGTCTTAGGGGAGCCTTATTATTAAATTAAAAAGAAGTATCAGAGGTCTAGCAGTATATACACATGAATTCAGACATATATACATTAATTTATAGGGTGATGGCAATACTGCGTACGGGCTCTGGGTTACACAGGTAAGTACTTCTGGCAAAACTCATAATAGCATACTTAAGATTTGTATATTTAATTGTATGAAAGTTATACACCCCCCCAAAAAATGGAACTCTATCTAATAATATGTATGCTGAGTATTTAAAAATGAAGTGTGCTGATGTCCATAAATGATGTATTATTGAAAAAAATTTAAAATAGATTGATGAACTGATAGAACAATAGAAATGTAATAAAACAAGTATAGTAATAGGTTCATTGTAGACTCTAGAAAGTGAGTTCATTGTAAATTTCTTTCCACTTTTCTGTATGTTTGAAAAATTTCATAATAAAATGGGAAACGTTACAATATATACCTTATCTTATTGTAAAACCTGGAGATGAAGTTGTCCTTCCTCTTGCTTCTTTCTGATTGGGAGCAAAAAAATACTTGTCACCATTTGCACAAACTGCCTTTAAATGGAATGCTCCTGAAATGTCTTGATTTTTTTTTTTTTTTTTTTTTTGCAACTCTAGCCAGGGGAGAAAAAGACACACTATTTTACTTATATTCCACTATTCTCTTCACACCCAGAGCAATAAGAGTGGTCTGCACTAATGTATCTTAACCCAGCACTTTTGTTAGGTAAAGCATCACTCAACTGCAAGTATAAAAACACATTTCCCCACCTTGATTAGAACATCATCAACTTTATTTGCTCTTTTTTTTTTCCCCAGAGCACACAGACATTAATGCTGACCCGGCAAACCATGGTTGACAGGCTGCTCTGTCAAAGCTACTTTGGGGATTTCAGAGTCTAAGTGACAAATACTGTAGGGCACGAAGTAGTCAAAACCACTTCATGGGGTTTTGTAAAATAAGTGCAAAATGCTCAGTGAAAACCTATTATCACTGGTAGAATGCAGCAGGCAGCACGATGGTATTTCACCAGCAGTGGCCATCATCAAATTCACAAAGAAATACGCTTCAATTCTCAACCACACTTCTCCCCAGTTTAGTAGTTTAATGGTAGCTGGGCACAGCATGCTAAAACAAGGGTATTTTTTATCAAGGAAAATTTTAAATAAACAGAATATTTAACCTGTTCTATTAATTCTCATAGCAATGTATGTACTCATGCGCTCTGGCAATAATTTTTAATGGCTGAACATATATATTTCTTATATATATAAAATGGTTGAATATGTATATTCATATATATATTTCTTTTATATATAAAATGGTTGAAAAAATATATATACATCTTTTCTCCCCCACTTGCTCTAGTCTGGCTGCTGGAAGTACAAGTCCCAAGGAGCAGGATGATGTATTATATGCCTAATGAGAATGAGTGAGCACACTGCAGTATGTTTCAAGGGTTCACTGCTCAGCCCACGATTCCATACTTTTTAATTTCCTTGTACAAACAGTGAACTGAAAAATGGGAAAATCCATTTGGCTGGTCTGAGCTACAAATTAATTCCTAGATCCAATTTTGCAATTACATCTCCAGATTGTTCCCATTTAAACATTTTAAATGCATTTGAATGAGCTTCTTAATCATGATCTTGGCAATGGATTGTATAGCAAAACGTACACTAATAAATACTAATAAGAGGTTAGCTGGCAAATATAAAAATGAAAGGATCCTGCAAAGAAATATTTGACCCTGCTTTGACACTGTTCACATGCAGGCATGTGTGGCCAAGGGGTAAAACACAAACATCAGAAGCTCAGGTATGTTCTTATCTAGTAAAGAGCAGTTTAAACCAGTGGTTCTCAAACTTTAGCATAAAAAAGTCACCTGGATGGCTTGTTAAAATGCACATTACAATGCAGAATCCTGGGACTCCATCCCCAGAAAACTCTGAATTAGTGTGGGTGGTGCCGGTGAACATGTATTTCTAACAAGTTCTCAGGTGACACTGATGCCCTGACCGTGGGGCTGTGGGGACGCTTGGAGCATCGCTTGCCCAGCCCTTTCTGATGTGTGAGCGCAGCTAAGTAGTTGTTGGAAAGTTCAGGAAATAACATAAGATAACTGTAAATCATTTGCCCAGCTTTTAAAGATATCTAGAAAGGTGACTTCATCAGCTGAAGCAATAACCAGTCAGTCGTTAATAGCTCCCCCTGAGGGTCGAACCTCAATAAAACGGAGCAGTTGATGGAACCCCAGACTCCACCTGTTGTACTCTGTCCCCTCCGAGGTAATGTAAACTCCTTCCCCTTCCAGGATCCTGTTACTGTCCCCACGTCAATCAACATTTTTTAAGGCAACTCAGCTAATTCACTATATCAAACTTTCAATTTTTCTATCACCTTGTGTGGGACAGAATACTCTGTTGCTTAGTCAAAGCAATAATATTTTAATTGTGGAAATAGTGCATCAGTCTGAGATAATGGGAAGCACTTACAGAGTAGGAGAACTAGTCGACATTCCCAATCCCCTGAGAACCCAAGTGGGCGGCCGCTCCTAAAGGAAGCCCAGCCCAGCTTTCTCCGTCAGGAGATGACTATCCACGCACCTAAAGCCAATTTCCAACTGCCCTGTATTCACTGGAGACAAAGAATCTCAGCCAGTTATTAATCTCGTATCTACCACATGTAGTAGAATATTAGATCTCCCCTCTGACTTTTCTCTTCCAAGCAAAATCCTATCAGCTTCTTCCGTGTTCAGTATAAGGGCTATTTTCTAACCCCTAATGATATTTATAAATTTCCTTTGAATTCCCTCAAAATTGAGTGCATGCACCTACTTGAAAGCCAAATTCTCATGTGATACATTTTCAAAATTCTTTGACTTTCACTTTCTCCCACCATCCCCGAACCCAATAGAATATGTTATGTCAACTAAAGTTGCAATGAATCATGTGCTGACAGCAGCTGAAGAACTGGAAAGAGACCTTTCACAGGCTTAACCCAGAGCTGAGCATAATGGACGGGCTGCCGCCTGGATGCGGTACGGACTCAGCTTACTTGTCTTGGCGCTATGGTTGCTTTGAAATAAATAAGATAATAGTAGCTAGCACTTCTGCTTATACTTCACGTGTAATTTACTTACTCATAGCTTTAGGTAGGTTATTTATTTCATCCTCACAGCAACCTTGTAAAGACACTGAGACTCTGAGCATTTTTGTCATCTAACTGGTCCACAGACAGAGAGACCAGGGCTGGAACTCCACTGACGGAGATGTAGTTGAAATTCGACGTAACTCCCACTCTGAGGCTTTCCATATTATCCCACACTAACCCCAAGAGCACTCACAACTCTTTTTAGTTTATTCCTCATTACACCTAATTTTCAAGAGTACTACCCTAGACCACCTGTAGCAAAAAGAGTGTGCTTTCCAGGAAACCCAACAAATTTTTAAAAAAAGAATAAAAAAACTGGGGATGCTGAGGCTTCCTAAATAACACAGGGAAAACACTATACACTCCGCATAACAGAGGTTAACATGTATCTGCAGAGAAATTTGGAATGAGGAATAGAATAGCTATTCCTGAAATCAAATTACAGGTATGCTTTATGAAAATCATTCTGAACAAAAATATTCAAAGATTTAATTGAACATTCAAAGAAATAATAATTTAATAACCTAAGTCCAAGTGGAATAAGACATGTTAGGACAATATTGATACAAAACAGCACTAACAATTGAGTTTCAGGTATTTAGAAAGAATTCTTGATGAAGCCAACCAGAAAAAGAGATTTAGCTATCAAGTAGAAAACCAGAATTACTTCAGCAAGACAAATACCAAAAAAGAAAAAAAAAAAAGAAAAGCAAGAAAAACAGAACAAAAGCCTATAGAACAATGAGTTTTGAAGGAGAAAATGGCTTACAAATTTTATACCCAGTAAAGTTATTCATGGATAAACATAAAAGACATTCTAAAATATGTACAGACACTGGATCAAATCACTCAAAATGGTTTCTCTAAAAATTATTAGTTTAAGAAATTCAGAAATTTGTGATATACATACAAGGAATTTAAAAAATTCATAGCTATTACATAAAATGATTGAAAAAAAAAAAACCACTGAAAATAAAGTAAGTTCCCCCAGAGTTTGAAGGAAATTCTCCGGAGAACAGGGAAGTTGTGAGCCAGTAGCAACCAAATTCCCAGTGACTAGGAGAGGGGTGTACTAACCCAGCAAAGGGAAAACAGATGGGCACAGCAATACCCACTACAGGATGGGATTCACTATTCCAATATCACTTTATGCCACGGCTTTGCCTTTATTTTACAATGGACTTACTCCTCCAATTTACTTTTGAAACCTCTGCTCTGGATGAATGGAGAATACGTGAAAACAAAGTCACAGGTAGAATGCCATGGACCACGTAAGCTCTGAAGCTGCGTTGTACCTTTTTGTGTATTAACCTGCATCCCAGGTGCTGGGGCCCTGAAACTGCATTTCCCAGATTTTCCAACTGATTCTGGTTAGGTCTGCCAATGGGAGGAGCCAGTGGGAAACTGGAAGATAGGAAGAAGCAAAAGTGCTCTTTTCTTTTGGCTTTGGAAGTGTCATCGGCATCAGGAGGCAGCTGCAAGTTCCACCAGCCAACCTTCTAGTCACTCCAGTTTGGCTGCTAACTCCAGCACCACTACCCCAAGTGGCAGGGCCAGCTCAGGCTAGTAGTAGCATCTGGCAGCTCTAGCTGTGGGACCAGTGGGAGGTTCATCAGCAGCAGAGTCTCCCAGCAGCTGTAGAGATGAGCATGCCCCTGTTACCTGCTAACACCACCTCTTCAGCTTCATTTGGCCACCTGAGGGGCAATAGCGGTTTCTCCTTATTATGAATTTCTGAGTTACTTCTCTCTTTTCTCCTCCAGTTTGTCTAACTTTTTTTGTAAACAATTCTGATATGAAAAAAGTCCTAAGTCTCAAATACCTAGAGTGGTTTCTGTCTTTTTTCTGTACGAATAGTGACTGATGTAACATGAACATTCCCTGTCCATGAATACAGTGAGAATGGTATCAGAAAGGCCAAACAAGTGGTTAATTGCAAAGCTCAAGAACAATGAAACAAGTGTCTTGGGAAGCATCCACTACCCTTATTCTGATAGGTTACTTCTTGCCCTGTTTCCTGAGTCAAAATTTATATAGACGTGAGTTAAAAAGGGCACTATTTTTACTTTGTGTTATAATTTTTCATGAATAGGATTTGCTATCCTTAGAGGATTACTGAAGTCTTTCTATTTCATTTATACTTGTTTACCTTTTGTGTTGCAAATTTAAATTTACAAATATGGGCTTACAGATTTCCGCCCATAAAAATGAACAGAAGAGCCAGAGAAAGGCCTGCATCTCAGTCCTGCAGGTCTCCATCAGTGATGTGAATATGCGCTAGCAGAGTCACTTCAGAAGACTTGCCTTTCAGAGTCTTGCCAGTTGGTGTCTTCAGCATAATTTCTGCTATGACATAGAATGTATATTTGGCATCTTTCCTCCCCTCTAACAACACATGGTGTATTGTATATAACAAAAGCTCTATATGTATTTACTGAATAGGATCAATCAGCTATCTCAGACTAGCTGCATCAGAATGAAGTTAAAGACTAGCTTTAACATCAAAGACTTGTTAAAGCACCACTGTTAAGTGATTGGGCCCTGTTCTCAGAGTTTCTAATTCAGAGGTCTGGGATGGGGATCGAGAATTTACATTTCCAAGAAGCTCACAGAGAATACCAATGTTTTTACTTTAGGGAATCACATGTGGAGAAACACTGGGATAGATCATAAAACCCTCTGAGAGCTAAATATAATCAAGGGATGGATTCTCACCCAAGAAAAATGAGTATTTCCCAAACTATGTCAGTGTCAACCTAATAATAGGTAGGAGCTCTGTTTTTTTTCTGTTCCATCACATATAGACTGCTAGACCCTACCCATTTATCACTGATGTTTTCCACTTGTTATCTTTCCAATTTCACTGGGAGCAGGGACACACACATTATTTCCAAATTTTCTTTTCTATTTTTTTAAGCAAGGGAAAGAATAGCTTAAATATTTAATATTATTTTACACCTTCAGATAAGTGAAACAACTGACTTACTGAGTACAAGATAGGGCAGTAAAACATTTCTTATTCTTGTTTGCCCTGTTCTGTGCTAGCAGGATAATCCCTGATTTTAGTCGATCATTAAATTGGACGGGTCAGTAGGGCTTAGGTAAACGATTGAATTTCAAAGCCAAAGAATGTTTTGAGGGCTAATAATTAATAATTATGATAGACTAATTCCTATATTTACAAGAATGCTAAATATTAACCTATTTCTATACAAAATACTCTATTTGAAAAAAATAAATGTGTTCCTTTGGCAGATTTATATAGCTATTAATAAAAAGTTATGAAATTAAATCTGTTGAAGCAAATGACATCATGTTGAATTATATTAATATTCAACCAATAGAGAGAATGATTAAAAGTTAGTTTTGGTTTTACAAAATCAAATACTTGATTATATGCCATTTCTCTCCATTCAAGTATAAAAAAGAGCTACCTTTTCATCTATTCTCATGCAATGTTCTGGAACCCCAAAATACGCGTTTTTACTGATGTAGTAGAAAAGTTCAAGAGCTATGTGAAAATATAAAACGTAGTGAATATGCATCTATTCATTTGTTAAACAAACATCTAAACAAATAATTAATGCCCGCTAGGGGCCAGGGACTAGTCTCCGCCCCAGGCACACAGCAGCAAAAATCACAAAGATCCCTGCTCTTAGGGTGGTTTTGCTCTTATAGGTGGAAATAAACAGTTAAAAAAGTAAATGACTTAATATATTACAAGCACTATAAAGAAAAATAAAATGAAGGTGAAAATAGACAGTCCTGGAATAGGGGTCATACAACTTCCGGTAGGGTATTCAGGGAATTCCCTATTGAGAAGGTGACACTTGAACGAACACCTGAAAGAGATGGGGAGACAAATGGCTATTTCTGAGAATACTGGTCCAGGAAGAGGGAATGCTGTGTGCGTGAGCTCTGGCACAAGACTATGTCCGTGGAATTCCCGGTACAGCAGGGAGCTCAGAGTGCATAGGAGCGAAGCTGGTAGGAGAGATGAGGAGAGGGTTAACTATAGGCCAGAAATATTCGAAGGCTTTGTAGATTATTCTAAAGCCTGGCTTTTACTCTGACAGAGATGGGGATCCACTGGAGGAAATTTTATTAAACATTATATATGAACTGGTACTTTCAGATAATGCTGCTGGTATTTAAGATTAGAAATTTTATCTGCCCTGCACAGTTGGAAAATTTCATATAGAATTCCTATCACAGTGCCAGACATGAGTGATAATTAATTAATTAATTTTTTTTCTTTGAGCGTATTAACATTTGAAAGGAAAAAGATCAGGCTGCTTTTAACTGGTGACTAACAAGTAGATCTCACAATGAAATGGGTCCTGAGGAAGTTATAAACCCTAAAAGTGAAACAGAGAACTTAATGCTTACTTATTTAGAGCAACTGTTTATATTGCCATCAGTTCTGTTTGCAAAGATTATCAGAATGTTTACATTCACAATATCATCCCTGACAAACTGACTAGTTTAGGCTGGGAGGGACCAAGGGTGGGAAGAGGCAGAGAAAAAGAATCCTAAAGTATTGAAATATTTCTTTGGAGCAAAATAATAGAATCATTAAATCTAGCTAAGGCTAAAATATGTAAACTATTTTACTTTTAAAATATAGTAATGTTTTACCAAAAAAATGGTAGAATTCAATTATTACATGAGCCATTGTTATTTAGTGGTTCTGTTTTCCTTGGGGGCAATGTAGAATTTATTTATTCTTCTGTGGCCTTGTGTTTATAAAATGCCAGTAAAAATAGAAAGGAAGAGGTTCAATCCACTTAGCCTATCACACACAGAATAACTAGCTAAATATTTATCTTCCAGAAATCTGGTAAGAACTGGTTTCTTCTAAAAGGCTAGCTATGCCTAATTCTGGTTATTAGTGTCTTCATTACTTATTTATGCATTTTTAGCTGGTATTACCCAGAATGTTCATTTCCCTAAACATTATTCTTCACAATTTCCTCTACTATTCCAACTCATACTTGGGCTTTAAATATTATTCCTTTCTTTTTCCTCTAGCCAGCTCAAATAAGAAATTTCTTTTTGCTTTCCTTTCTCTTTCTCCCCATAATGGATTTTTGCATTGGGCAGAAATCCAGAATAGTTGCAAATGTGGTCTCTATGAACACTTTTGCATTTGGTGTTCAAAATAAACACCATTAACCTAAAAATGTTCTAACTATGTTTCAACCCACATATATACACAACTGTGCTTCAAGTAATAGAATTAATGTTCAAAGTGTTTAAATATCATCTAAAGATCCTTTTTTTCTTAACGTCTAGTACTTTAAAAAACATAAACCATTTACTTCTTATATGAGCCCATAATCAAGTTGATGTTTAATAAGAGAGACTTTCCTGTCTTGATTCCATATCCCTGGATAGTGCTTAATCATACTACTAACTTCACTGGATATAACAGATTTATAAAGAATCATTGCCTCTACTTGAGCAACAATAAGTCACATTAAATATATAGGTTAAGAATAACCTTGATTAACAAATGTACTTGGCATCCAATCCCCTTAAATATCAAATTTCTCCACATTGGAGACAATAACTTCTTTTAGTCTTCAAATTAGTGAAATTCATGGTCAGAGTGAGTACTACTATTGATAGATAATTTCACCATTTTTAAGGGAGTCATACTTATAGATCTATCCAATGACAGTACTTAGTAGAGAACTATTTTTAACAATTTTATTTTTTATAAATTTATGAAAGTAAGAAATAGAATCCATAGAAATTATCCAATTGAGTAATTGAGTCATTCATCTAAATATTTATTAAGCTCCTGCTCCCCCAGGTAGAGTGCTAGGCCCTGGGTACAGAGCCATAAACTAAGAAAGAATTTATTCCCACGAAACCACATGAACAAAGCAAAACCTTGATATGGCCTTATCTAAAATATCAACTTCTTAAAAATAAATAGCCTTTGAATAACACTCATCATAACAGATTTTGAGGAACTTCCCACTGATGCCATGGTACGGTTAGACTAATGCCTTCTGAGGCTGATGGAGTACTTATATCTCCCCAAACTGCCTCTGGAGTCTACCCAATCTCTAGCTCATCAACTGACTCTTCAATGGTGTCGTATTAATCCAGCCCCAAGGGAGACTTTCTTGGTTCCTTTTGGAAGAATGCCATTAAGTATCAGAACAATCAGGAAAAAAATGTTTCATTAAAGGCTACAAAAACATCTTTATAGTCACTTTGCTAAGCAAGACTATAGAAAATTGCTCTTCATATACTTCCAAAAATGGTATTATTGATAATTCAAAATAAGTCTTCAATATGTAAAAAATTAACTACAAGTCTTGTAATATGTTAACATTGGCTACTAAGGAATTTTAGGAGTTATTAGTCATTTGTGCCCTATACAAGGGATGATGGGCATTAAATCTCTTTCTCTCATGAAACGTTCATAGTGATGATTTAAAACTTTAAGCCATTTTTAAAATTTATTACATTATAAATCACAGGGGGAAAGCGTGGAGAGACATCATTAATTCAACACATATTTTTTTGAGTTCCTACTCTATGAGACCATTGTATGACCAAGGGTGTTAAAGAAAATAAGGCACAACATTTGTCAACAAAGAACTATCCATCAGGCAAAAACCTTTGCATCCAAGGACTCTACCGTCTTCCATCTTGGTAGATAACACATTTAAACCAACAAAAATCCTAGACATTTATTAATATCAGGTCAGATTTATATTCACAACTGAAGATATTCTTGGAAGAATTATATATTTTTATAATTTATATTAATGAATGAAATATAAAGATGGTGCCCTAGGAGCATAAGTGTTCTGTGATCAACCCACTGGGGGATCAGCCCCTTTTCTTGCAACAGCTCTTATTTCCATGTCTTAAACTCCTAAATTCCCATGGAGGGGAAACCTCTAGAGGGGCAGTTTAAGAAGTAAGAAGAATCACATGGGTAGAATTCAAAGAAAATAATTATTTGGAGATGGTCAGAGCCACCAAACAAGTTAGTATGGTCAGAGAACTATGGGGTATGAATCATTCACTTTCAATCCCAAATTCTGTAATGTAGGAAATTAGTGTTTTTGTAGTTTGTGTTGACAGTTTGGTTCAAACATTAACTTTTGGTCACTTCCGGAATGCCTGTTTGTTTTTCATTGCCACTTTTTTTTTTTACCACAAAAATCTGGATTTCCCCTACTTTGTACATGTGAAATGGGCTGAGTTAATATATATAAGGCATTGTTTTTCCAGAGAAAAATAAAATATTATTTATTGTTAGTTAATCTCAATGTTCTCTCCTTCTTTCCAGCGCTTAGAAATAGGTAATATAAATTGATACCTTTTGTTTAAAACGCTAGGGGATGTCCAAATGTATAATTAAGCTCTCTTTCAATGTGTTTAATTCAAAAGGGTCATGACATCATAAATCTTCATATATTTATTTAAACATATATGGTAAACAACCACAGTTATCATATGCGTTTTTTCCTCCATATGCTATATATTTAGTAGCACAATCTCTTGCAATAAATCCTTAAGTAAAGAAATTTTCTTAAAAAGGGAAATGCACATGCTATTACAAGCTGTGTAGACTACTCAATTGATAATTATGCAAAATGCTGTACTTTGCCATGTATAATGTGCTCCAGTGTAAATGTGAACCCACATTATTGGCCTAAGCTTTCAGGAATAAAATCTTTCATTTTAATTCTTTAATTCAATTATTTATTTATTTATATTTAGAAACAAAACTGACTATTGTATTTCAGAATATTATTTTGCCTATGGATATCCTTATTGCTTTGTAGAGTTACACTTTTAACACATAAGCATAAATAAAATAATGGAAAACATTTATATAGCTACAAAATTAGTACTACCTATGCATAATATGCATCTTTATTTTTCCCTCAAAAATTTGGGCAAAAAGTGTGCATTATACATGGCAAAATACGGTAATAAATAGGGCTATTTGTTGTGAAGACAAATGCGTATTTGAGGATGCACAATGGCCACATAATACATTGTGATAAGAT
The DNA here is from genome assembly GCA_004027475.1 of Anoura caudifer. Taxonomy (NCBI): domain Eukaryota; kingdom Metazoa; phylum Chordata; class Mammalia; order Chiroptera; family Phyllostomidae; genus Anoura; species Anoura caudifer. The sequence goes on along the minus strand of PVKU01007007.1, from coordinate 33,768 downwards.
ATCAGGGCTGAGAGTTCGATCAGGTAATTCCTAGCTTCTGAGAGCTTCTTTAGCCGTTTCTCTGATTTACAGGCATTGTGCCATTCATTATGGAGATTCAGCAGAAAGACAGATGCAGGGATAGCAAAGGGAAATGAGGGACTCTAACCTTCTGTGGGGTCTTCAAAGCCCACCACAGGCTATTGCCCACATTAGCCAAAATCGTGACTCAGTAGTAGAATTCCATTAAAATAAAAAAAAGTCTACTTTAAAGAAATAGAAACATAAAAGAATATGTAGTGAGATGACCAACAGACACGAAAAGTTTCAAAATCTGAATAATGAATAGCTGATGACTTAAGCAGGATTATATACTGCTAAGTGGACAATTAATAGAAAAAGACAGAAGATATTAATGAACACAGTAGTGACCTAAATTAAATACTCTAGGAGGAATACCAAAAAAGAGATGCAACGAGCTTTACCAGAAACAGGGGCCAACAAAGATTAGACAGACTTAAAAGTCAATTATTCTCTCCCATTTAAATTTCCAGTCTTTTCTTTAGCATATTGAAAAATAATAATGCCAGCACAACCAAGGGGAGACAAAAGTTCCAAAAACATCTGTAAAAAAAATAAAATAAAATAACAGCCAATAAATCAGAATTTCAAAAAGTCACACTAGCATTGAAGGATATCAACTCTAAGTCATTGGCCTTCAAACTACATTCCTGGACAATGACAATTCTTGACACAAAATACGTATGACATGAATAGAATGTTGGATTACTTCTTTTGTTTCTCAGACATCTGGTTCAACATCGCTTGCTCACTTCTGGAAGCTTTGCAGATACGTTGCCTATGAAGAGCTCTTTGTCATCATCTGCCAGGAATCAAATGATCACATTCATAGATAAACAGATAATCTAAGATTTAGATAAAGATATAACTATAAAACTTAGCTCCCTTATGCTAAAAGTGGCTCACTCACCAGCAAAATATAATCTACAGACATGTAAAAAGTGAAAATCGCAGGCTCCATGACAGACCTAAAGAACCAGAATTCCCATACTAAAATAATATTCAGGTGCCTGGAAGGCCCACAGCATGTTGAGCACTGTTTTAACTTTGTGTGTGTGTGTGTAAGAAGATGCTTTTTCTCTTTATGTGCTTATTGGCTACTTACTACTTGACATGAATTACCATAAGCACTTCACAAACACCTTATTGATCCTCATGACATAATGAGTTCTATTTCTGTTATCATCTGCATTTTACAGAAGAGAAAGTGGAGTTTCAGAATTAACTTGCTGAGAATCACAGATAGGATTTGGTGTGCCTAGGATTTATTGGGGTAATCCCATTCATATAGTTTTTACTCACCACATTCTAACACCAATAGATTGATGATTATATCTTTGTCACTTATTTGTATTTTAATATCTTGAAAGCTTCCACTCATAGATTTTTGAACAGGAGTTTTGCCCAAAGTTGAATAAGCCTATATTTTGTATAGGTCCTCAAATTGCTAATCCACACGACAAGCACCAGTTTTGGGTGAGTATATGAGGTCTGTCCAGAAAGTATCCAGCCATGAACTATGAAAAATGGAGACATTTATTGAAGAAGATACAAGATACAAGAAACATTGTACATAGGACAATGATGCCTCAGTCCCCTTCAAAGTAGGCACCTTGAGACCTTACATAGTTCTCCCAGTCTCCATCAGCTGCCCCATTGTATTTTCCTGAATCTCACCATTAGTCTGAAATTTCTTCCCTTGGAAAGGTGATTTTAGTTTTGGGAAAAGCCAGAAGTTGCAGGGTGCCAAATATGGGCACCAAATCTGGGCTGTAGGGGTTTGAGTAACCTGGGTGATCTGATGTTTCACCGAAAAGCTTTGCACAAGACATGATGCCTGAGTGGGCACATTATCGCAGTGAAGCTGGCAATCCCCAGGTGCCCATAGCTGTGGCCTTCTGAATCATCCAAATAGTTTCCACAGAGGAATGTTCAAGCTTAATGCAAAATGTTATGCAGATTTGTTGCTCTACTCGCTCAGTCATTTTGAATGAGACAACTACACAGCACACATGCTCACTCAACAGCATTTACTGCCCCCACTGACTAGTACACTGAAGTCGTCATTGTTCACACATGAGCATTCCAGTCCTCTCTCCTTGGCTGCCAGGTCACCTCAATGTCATGTGAACTGTTCTCATTACATTAACAATGGTTGGACTTTTTTCCCAACAGACCTCATATATCTATCGCTTTTCCCATATCATTTTTCAATTATTAATAGTCATACAATATACAATGTTGTGCTAAAAGAGCAAGAACATTTGTATTCCTTTGTGTATACTGATTAGCATTGACTGCCTACACTAATCAAAGTCACTGTATAATTCCATAATATTCAATCATTTTATTTTTACATTACATATCATTCCAAAGAGAATGCCCACCCACTCCCTGTGACAGTTTCAGATTTAAAAAACAAAAATAACAAACTCATTTTTGGATTTCTACTCAGGAATCAATGATTTCCCTCAGAAGCCATAGCTAAGGAAATCACAGATAGTAACAGCCTATGTTGGTCACTGTGAATGCTTATTAACAACGGTATTCAAACTTAGACATGCAATGGAGCAAAAATCTTCTTTCTAAGCAACAAGATGAAAAACATATTTAGTGTGTAGAAAGAATAGAAACATTAAAACAAAACAAAACATTTGAAATAGGGTATGAAAATGTTTAACAGGAAACCAGGAAGCCAGCATACTAGCTGTAGAGATGCAACAAAATAAAAGGAATAGAGAATTGTAAATCTGGTGTCTTACATTCAAGGAATCAAACATATCTAGCAGATGATAAAACACTCTAAAGATATTTCAGCCTTGGCAGTGATTATGGGCTGATCAAAATGATGTTCTCTTCTTGGGGCAGACTTGACTACATTTCCCAGAGTCCTTTGTGTGGCAACGTGAATGAGTTAGCCCAGGGAAAGTGAGCCAAAGTGGCATGTGTTACTTTCAGGCATGGCTTATAATGATCTTCCACATGTAATTCACTGCATTCTTACTGTGTTTGCCAACTAATGGTGAGGCCCACAGGATGAGGGAGCCACAGAATACATGAAACTTGGTTTTCTGAATTATTATGTGAAATGTCACCTAGGAGAATCAGAGAAAAATTAACTTTTGTTTGGTTGATATAGTAATATATTGGGTATACTTCAGCAGTCTCCCCTAATGAATGCACAAGGAAAGGTGAGAGTCCGATGATAAAAAGACAATTTGATTAGAGGATAAAAAATGTTGTGAGCAGAGCCTTAGGTACATAGTTCACATGTTATTCTCCATACACACCTGTTTACCTTTCTCCAACAGATATAAACACATATGCTTACATAGCCAGGGTCTGGCTCTCTTCAGAATCTATAGTTTCATACAGACAAACTCTCAGAATTCCCGTTGCCTCTTCATAATTCACTATAGGAGATGTCATGAAGAAACACTTTCAGCTTCTTTCTCCCTAGTTTCTTCTTTATAAACCCTTGCAGAGGGGAAGCTAAATGGTCCAACTCTCTTTCCATGAAAGCTCACATGATTCAAATGCTATTAGTATTCATAAGCCATAGTTCTTCCACCCAGCAAGATGCACTTAACCAAATATCCTCATTAATCTTCACATGCATCATGATCCTTGATCTTTTAGAGACAGAAAAACAAATACTTTTATCCCTATTTCACAGATGAAGCCACTGAGGAAGAAAGAGTGGGTGGGGGAGAGAGAGACTACATTACAGAATAAAAGGGCTGTAGTTTGATTGCTACTTTAAGCAAAGAAAGTAGATTTAGAGGAAAAACCTTAATCTTAGTTACTGGTAGACGGTCTGTCGGCAGTGCCAGGGAGTCTCTCCCATCAGCCAAGATGGCAGCAGGGGAGCGGGTCTTACACTGAGTGGGTGAAAAGCTAACAAGATAATTGGATGGAAGGCTAGCAAAGAGTAAAAAAGTTGCCCACTGCTTTCCACTACCAGATTGGGGGTGGGACCAGAAGAAGGGAGGCACATGCACCACATAGAGGTCAAAATGGCCTGTCATCTAGCTTGGGGAAAGAAAGGATTGGTTAGGAGGTGGACCCACCTGAAGCATGTGAATGTTTGGGAAGCTGATTGAGCATTTTGAGAAATCCCCTGGACTGCCCCACACTTAAGCTAATATAATCCCAAGGGAACAAAGAAACCCTCTCTTGCCTGCGGCTGGTTCCTGATCTCTCTGGCTGTGGCTTACTGGCTCACGACCTGCTCTGGCATGGTGCACTGGCCTGTTCTCTCTATGGGCCACATGGCCCTAGCAATCACATGGCCTTGGCCTCCAATACAGAGTCTCTCAGTCTCTCTCTCTCTCTCTCTCTCTCTCTCTCTCTCTCTCTCTCTCTCTCTCTCTCTGTTTCTCTCTCTCTCTCGCCAAACTGGTAAAGGATTCACCGGTGCATTCACACACTGTCTCCCAGGAGCACGCAGCCTTGTGACCCTAGCAGCTGCAGAGCCCAAAGGCCATGTGGCCTGCACACGCAGGCTCCAGGAGGGAGCCTGAAATGAACAAAAGCCGGAAACGAGCTAGACTACCTGGTAGGGAATATGGACCACGTAGCTGCGGGCTCCAAGGGACTCCTCTTTAAATGGGAGTAGGAACTCTGGACGCTGACTTTGTCTTGGTCTTGCTGAGCATGGTTGGACTTTTTCCAGAGCAGAAAGATGAACTTTGAGACAGAAGTTCACCATTCTGCCAAATCACGTGAATAAAACCTCTTTTCTTCTGCACCAGCATTTACCTCATGAATTTTACTTTTGTGGTGACAGGCAGATGAACGTCTGTTTGCTTGTTTGTTTGTTTTCTGTTCGGTAACATTATGAGGTCACTAGGTCAATGAGGCCAGGTTTTGTTTGGCTAGTACTGCCTTAAGAAATAGTTGTTAGTGTTTGAAATCACATGTACACATACACATCCCAATCCATGTATTTGGGCTTCTCCTAGAAAGTCACAAGATATGGTCACGCCCATATTCCAATGTCCATATTCCAACATTTCAGGGCACCTTAAAGTTATAGGTAAGTACAAGCATTCCCCTATCCTCCAGGAATCCACTCTCCAATTTGCTACAGTGTCCACATGACAACTGTATGGTCGCAAATCACTGGTGTCCCTGGAGGCATATGAGTTTCTGGCTGTATCATTACTATACATTATTAGGAAGTAAAAAAAAAAAAAGATATACACACACAGACACACACACACGCATATATTCTTCTATTACCAAATCCCTCCCTCCTATATCCCAGGCTTACCACTTACAAAGTGGATTTAAAACAATAAGAATGGGGATTATATGCAGGGTCATTCCTGTCAATCTTCCCTGCCCTCTGATTTCAATATTGTGTCTACAGTGGCAGCTGTTTAAAAAGGGGGTGGAGTAGAGGTACCAGCTAAGTGGTACCTGCAAAGTGACTCACTGACAATCTCCCTTTTTGCAGAGGTGGCGTGGGGAATCAAGGCCACCTAGAAGGGCTACAAAACAATACATCCTTCTGAATTCTTGAGCAGAGAACAGTAAATATGAGCTGAATGAATGCATAACAAGGTTTATAAAGACACTGAAAAATGTGGCTTGCCAAAGCAGACCTTGGAGAACTGAACAATTTCTGTTCTGTGAAAAACATTAGACCTTCCCAAGCATGCTATTGTGGTCATGGCAAAGTCAAAGTAGGTGGAATTAGGACAGGATGATTGCTAGACATACATAGTGGTGTTTGCTATTGGTGGTTTGAGGAGTAGCTGCAGGGCTTACTTGGTGAAAAAAATATATTCAGCCAACTGATATGGGCCAATACCACAATGAACGTGTTATAAATGTGAGAGTGATGATTATAATAATTAAGGTTTAGGCACAAAGACTATTATCCCCTGGAAGTTCATAAACACACATTCGCATCCTGGTCCATGGTTCAGAATCCTTTTGCTGAAAAAAAAAAAACAATATTAATCCAGAAATTACTGTCTCTCTGGCCTTGGATGTTAAACATGCTTCAGAGGTGCTTAACTTTAGCTCTACATCATCCCTTAGATTTTAAACAGAATTGTGGACCTCCAGGGATGAAGAGAAGTAATAGTAGCAGTTATAACTTAATCTTTGCTAAGTTTTGCATTAAATATTTGCTATTCAATATCTGTAGTCCTCAAAACAATTATGTAATATAAGTATACTTGTCCCAATTTTATATAAGAGAAAATGCCACTCAGAGTTTGAATAGCTTATCTGAGATCTTATGGCTGATAAGCAACAGGCCTGTAATGAAATGCCAGGTCTCTGTGGATCTAAAGCCGTGCTTCGATGTCACTATCATAGATTTCTAAGCAAATCTTAACAAGTCAAGTCATTCTTTAGAGGGGGTTTTCATTGTGTTTTTTCAAGTAATCACTGTTTTCCAAGCAATAGCTCCAAATATGTCATCTTCTTGATCCTCTTTGCATGGAATTTGGCTACAGAAGTTGATCTCTAGTCCACATTCCCACATACATAAACTATGCTGCTAGCTACTACCTTGCTTTCTCTAAGTTCTCTTGTAAGCTTCTCTAGTGTTCCATCCAAAGAGAATAAACAAGCCTTGAAATTTAGAGGTCAGCCTCTAAAAGCAGAAAATTAATGCTATGAAGTTTGCATTGCCACAGAGTTCAGAAATTCACAAGAGAGCTTGTGGCTTGGTAAATACCGAGATTCCCTTGGGCCCTCTTAGATTTGAGGACTTCAGTCATTAAACAAACCTTAGAGATATTTGGGAAACAGAATTCCAAATATTTTGCCTGTTCAAACACCATTAACCTTTTTTATTCCATGAGCTGATCCAGGCACTTCCAAACAGAATTTGCTTTGAGAAATTTTAGTTTTGTCTCTTTTTCTATGTCTCCAAGCAATAAAATCCCGCCACGGATTCTTTTTGTTTTTGAACATTTTTTAAAATTTTATTTTAATTGTTGTTCTTATGCAGTTTTCTGTCTTCTACTCCCATCCCAGCCCACCACCCCAGCCCTCCCCAGCTCCCTCCCATTTCCAACCCCCCTAGCTTTTGTCCATGTGTCTTTCATACTTGTTGCTCTAAACCCTTCCCCCTTTCCCTAGAAATTCCTATCCGTCTCCTCTCTTGCTCTCAATTTCAGTGTCAGTAAATGAATGGATCAAGAAACTATGGTACATTTACACAATGGAATTCTATGCAGCAGAAAGAAAGAAGGAGCTCCTACCCTTCAAGACAGCATGGATGGAACTGGAGAGCACCATGCTAAGCGAAATAAGGCGACACAGATTCTTAATGAACTCCTCCTCCTACTCAGATGCATATCAGGCATGCATATATAAGATCAGTAGCAAGGGAGCCTGAAACCACTGATTTGTAACAAATACTAAATGGCTTAAGTTAGGCATAACAATTAAACATAATGTTGATTTTCTTACCCAATCTTCATTGTTTACCTGATTTCCATATATTTTTAAAAGCAGCTGGTGATACCCTAAATAATTGCTACTTACATATGAATTTTTGGCTTTCTCTTTACTTCATCTCTTAACTCCCAGTGAGGATAGAAGATTGTCGGAAAATTTGAAAGTTTTGGTACAGTGTTTATTAATGTAAGAATTTATATTTATAAAAACCAAACAGGGATACATTTGCAGCTGAGGAAATTAAAACCACATTCGTCTTTATGGCTTTACACACTTAAGAAGACATTGAGAATCTGTCAATACATCAAAATTTCCACATTTCTTGAAAGACATCTTCTGTTCACTGCATCTTAAAAAGAGTGGGGCGGGGCGGGGGAGCAGGCAGTTTCTACTGTCTCCAGTATTTTATGGCCATTATTTATCCAAACTGAAGGAAGAAAATGCCATCATTTATTTGTTGTATGTGTGAGCAGGGGTGTGTGCCAAAATAAAGTTTTAAATTGACCAAAAGTAAATGAGCAAAAATTGGCATTTACTTCTGAAAAGGCTAAATATATATGTACTCTAAATGAAATGAAATTATTTATTCTAGAACACATTCAAACTCGGAATATGAGACATGATTTCTTGTACTTAGGGCCGAATTGAGTGAGATTTTGCTAAACTACCAACTACCCTACCTGTAGTTTTATAAGTATTCAGGTGTCTGCTTTGAAAGAGAAACTAAGTAGTCAGTAGGATTTACATCACTAAAGTACTAGGTGAAGACATGACAATTGAGGTCTTATTTAGGGTCATGCAGACTACTATTTTAGGACTAACGGTGCTTTAAAATTAAACAATCAAAACTTGTCCATATGTTGTCTGTGAGCATTTGTGTGCATTTGTTTCCTTAATTTTAAAAGATGATACAAATCAAAATAACTTTTTTTTTCTGGCTGAATTTTTACATACAAACCTTAGGCAAAATTTTAAATTTAAATTTATCCTGATATAAGACTAACCAAAGTTTTCATCAGTTGTGCCGAAATCTACCATTTACTTTGGTCAAATAAACCAATAATCACACTCAACATCCCTTGTCCCCAGTCCGTCCCCCCCGCCCAAAAGCAAACTGTTCTTCTTTAAACCATTGATTCTGAATATCTATTTTGAGTGTCCTTTGATTTTTTTAAATGCAAAAACTAGATGTTCTTTCTAATTAAATAAAGTAGCACATCCATCATGTTTCATATGAAATAATCTTGTCAAGTGGGTAGAGGCCTAAGCATGAGCCCTGTTCTGATTGGCATGCCCTGGAATCGGTGGCTTGGATGCAGGCAAACATTAGTTGCTAAGACACAGGGGTTGTAATGAAGTGAGTCAGATAGCCTTTCGTGCGACAGCTTGATGGACAATTGGTAATAAATATGGTTTTGAGTTTTTTTCAAGGCAATACCAAAAGAAACCAACAACTAAGGCAGCTGGGATTGATCCTGGATATAGAACCATGCCAAGACCGACAGGCTCCATAAAATAAATTATATTGACACCCTGGCAAATAATCCAGCATTCCTAAATATAACATGATGTTTAATAAATTCCTAATAAATTCCTAATGTTAAGACCACTAGATTTTCCAAGTAATGTATGATTGAAAGATTAGAATATTTTACAAGAGTACAGCTTTGTTAAAATAGACGCTTTTAGCTAATATACCTGAAAGACAATTTTAGTGCTGTCTTTAAATAAGTGGTTTTTACTCATTAATTAAATTTCCTTATCTAATTCTATTCATTTGTCCACTGGGCAAGTACTTTGTCAAACACTATATATAACTGACACGTCTGCCATAATGAAACTGTCTTTTCAAGTAGAAAGAACAAGGGTCTAATTAGCTTCCTTGGGTTTCAAGTAGTGGTTAGACTTCTCAGAGAGAGTTCAAATACACTAACTTTTCTGGGTGTTTGCTTTCCTATTTGTAAAATGAGAAAATACTTGTTCCTTTTTGTCTCTCAGACAATGCCTTTAAAATAAAATAATAGCATTCATGTAAGGATGCACAATTAAACACGATATAAGCACCACCATTCCTCTTAACCGTCTTCGAAATACTTCTGTGCCTACCTTACCCATCTTGCCCACCCACCCCCATTGTGAGGGGAGCGGCCAATGGGAAATCAGCCTTTCTGAGTAAGAGCCTGGGGCCTTCCCCAGGTGACTCTACAGCCCGATCACAACCGTCTGTGTCGGAGTTCAAATTGCCCTCTTTGGCATTCATGGATATGACAGGCATCTACATAATCATGGGTTTTAGCATGAGACTACCCAGAGGATCTCCACATTGGATACTGATAAATACATCAAAATTGTTCTTCTAGTAGCATATCAAGACACATATAAGGTAGTCAAAATGTTTCTTGGTAGAAGGTAAGAAGATAAGGTGAGTAGACTTGCCCTTGTATCATGAGCGGCAACATGTCATTCCCACCTCTTCAGTTGTCTAATAACCATTTCAGACTGTGAAACTCGGAGGCCGAAAGTGACTTCACAGCTGGCTAGAAAGTTCATTTTACTTCTTCAGTCCCCACATATGCTTATAATAAACACCCATCACCCGTGACAGTATTTTTTTTTTCTGTTACAACTTGTAAGAATTCAAGTAATACACACCTTCACAGGCCACAAATCATATATTTACTTCACTCAGCTTGCTTAGTTAGCTAAAGTAACATAAGAATGTGTGCCTAAGAGTTAAAAAATGTGTTACAATTTGATGACTTGGTCTGAAATGTAACGATAAATTCATATGGTGTTGGCCCAAGTCCAAGTGAGAATTGTGTTCTCAGAGCTACAAAACGTGATCACCTGGACTTTAAGAGGGAAATTGTCTTAATGATGGTCAGGTGTGAGAAGGAGATGCCTCTCTACATTTATTGCCATGTAAACATTTTATCTCTTCAAAAAGTAAATAAAATACAAGTTAAACTTTATTGCAAAGTAAAAAAAAATGACATGGTACATGTAGTGTTTATAAGAAGGGATGGAGAGAAAGTGTGAGTACCAGACTTTGCGTGCCCTAGACCCAAGAAGTTATGTTCACTAAATATCACAATTACTTCTGAAGTACGGAATGAGGACAGGCACCATGTTAGTTAGGTCAAAAGATCTAAAGGCAATAAAACCAATATTTGAATAATTTCATTTAACTATATAGAGGTGCCATTGTAAGTATGTACCTTCCGAGAGTCCCAGCCACCTGTACTGACTGCTGTTTTCTGGTATTGAACCTGGGATTGGACGGCCACAATTGCTCTCTCTCTCTAAGCCAATGGACATACTCTGCTCTGTGAGTTTGTCAAGCACGTACTTACGTAAGGCAGCGCTGAGCGCTAGCACTTCCTGCAGGGACGGAAATATCCGATACCCGCACTGTCCGACCTGGGGGCCATGTCTCACATGCAGCTATGGATCACTTAAAATGTCAACAGTGCAGCAAAGAAACTGAATTCTTAATTGTATTAAATTGAAATTAATTTAAATTCCAATGTAAACAAGCGCAACGCGGCACACAGTTACTCTGTTGGACAGCACAGGTCCAGGAGAATGTCACAAAGGGCAGTAGAGTTACATGTTAGCATGTAAACTGCCAATGCATGTTCAGCAAGATTGCCTAAAGAGATGAAAGGCAATGTAGGGCTTTGCATAAATTCCCAAAAGTGGGCCATGACCAAGAATCGGATAAACAGAAAATATAAACCTTAAAAGACTATATTTGGGTTGAGGGAGGGTTTGGATAATGGCCAGGAATAACTCACCCAAACTGCCAATTTTAAAAAATATTATGAAAGACATTGAACAATGCCAATATGGGAGTTTTGCCATTCTTACTGCCAAAAAACAAATATTCCCTTGGAAATTTCTAATTGCGTAAGAAAGAAAAGCAATCATAGCCTGAAGTAGATTCTGCTTCAAATCTAAAATATGTTACAGGAATTGACTTTTTAAAAAGAGAAGCCAAATCAAAGGTGATAGGAAATAGACAGCATTAAAAATGATACAGTAAAATGGAAGATCCCCTACATATTGAATCAAAACTTAGAATCATTGCTTCATCGTGACTTAACTAAAGTTCCAGGTCAATAGCACTCTTAGTACAGAAACTAACTTGACTGAGAGCAGGCTGATAATTCATATATGATAATAATGGAATTTATCATTGTTCTTTACATAAAGACACTTTTGTCCTGGGACATTCCTTGGACAGATCAGACACCCTGGCAAAGAATAAGACACAAAGACCAACTCATTCAGCAGATATTAATTTGAACAGAGAAATCAATGTAGACTGATTTGCAGATCAGAATCACTTGGGTAATTCAAGATCTAGGGTTTCAAGCAGAGAAATGAGTGCCACATTTGCAAATACCTAGAGGTTCCACCGCTCAGTTAAGCTCTTAATATGCAGTCTCCTTTCTGCATCTCCTGCATTCCTAAATCATTTTCTCTTCTATTGAGAAATAGCCTTAAGAAATGTAGGAAATGATGTTCTTTTTATTTGTGCCAATTATATACTAAGAGATGCTGGAATCATTCAAGTCATCGCTCTAACATAACATTTTTTCTCATTTTGATTCTGTAAGAATTGAGCCTTGGTTAAATGACATTTCTGTAGGGATTAGCCAGCATGGTATCAATTCCCCACAAATGTTTTCACACTCTCAGATAAAAGTTGTTGTATAAACTGATATGATATCGACGTGTTTAAATATAACTTCTGTTGGTAAACACGTCAATTAGTGACCTAGAGAATACATTTCATCTGTACTGAAGTGCACATTCTGACTTAGGAAAACAGTATTGACCAAAATGCCCCGCGAGAACTGGTCTTCAGATGTAATCCAACGTTCGTTCATCTGTACTTGGGAGTCAAACAATTACAGCGCTGGCAATAGGAGACTAACATTTGTATCTCATGTTGGGTCACAGTGTCAGAGTCCGGTTTATTCACAGTTTTATAGGACTCCTTATCAAATAAACTCATACCAAAGGCTTTTGTAAAATCTGAACCTAGAACAAATAAGGAGACACCATAATTAGAAGCAGGAAAATCAGCCTGTGTGCTGCATCCCAGACCCACCAGCCTCTAGGCGCATGTGCCTGACTTTAGGCTCAAACATACCTGTGACTTATTAACAGTCTCTGAGTGTGCACAGAGGCACACCCAAACCATGAAGCCCCTAGGGGTGTACACCTCCCACAATTACAGGAATGAAAACGTGTTTAAGTCCACAAAACACGGCAGTTGAGAGAGTGCAAATTGTGGTTGAAACCTGTTCAAATGTACAACAATTTCACACCGCATCTCACATTTCCTCTTTTTTACAGTGTTCCGCCTAATGTGTCATGTTATGATTCCTGGAGGCTATTTGGAAAGCCCATTTATCATGGATAACTTGGGGGGGGATCACCACATTATAAAGCTATTAGTGACTGGAATTCCCCACTATTAGATTCGAATGTTCAGATTTGCACTGACCAAGCAGGGATTATGAAACGTTGGAGAAATGTTCACAACATGGGGGTAGAAGGAAAAAGGTCTTGTGCTCATATAATGATTTTTCAGAGCTGCCTCAATTTTAGAGTGTCAGAAACCAACGCACTTGGAAAACATTCTGGTTTATAAAATTATCCTAAATAGAGGTTTTCAGAGAAAGAACATAGCGGGTTATGTTAGTACAGCGGCAAAAGTTCTGCCCCCTGGGTGTGCCTTCCCCCTCCTTCTCTCTCTCTCTTTCTCTCTTTCTCAGTCTTTCCTTTCCCTATTCAAATGATGATTACAGAAATGATGCATGATCCATATGGCCTACAGCTTGACATTCAGAGTCACTGAAAGACTAAATATCTGTTAACAGTCTCTTTTCTCTCGCCTTTTTTTTTTTTTTTTTTACATAAAATCTGTCTCAAAAATCACCGGCATAAATAGAGAAATGACATGTAGTTCATAAGCAAGAGCTCTTTCCTTATAAAAAAAAATAACTTTTTCCCCTCTGACCACCAGATTGGGAGGTACTCCTTAATTTATCTCTCTATGGGAAAATGAGCAAAAGGGTAATAGAGTTTATCCTTCCTCATCTAACGCGTTCTGAACGGACTTCAAGAAACTTGTCTAACGTAGAACTTGAAGTGAACTAAGACCATTTGAGCCATGAAGGGGAAAGATAGAAAAGAGAGGGAGAAATAAAAAAATACTGAAGAACCCACCTGGGGGGAAGTCAGCGAAGAAATCACACTGCTATGAGCTCACAAAGCCCTTGCAGACCACAAACCTCCTTCCTAAAAGCTCCCTATGTGTGGCTGCTAATGCACAGGAAATGTGATTAGCTACCTGAGAAAAGTCCTAGAATTACTCCCGTTCTGACTAGATTACTGGGTAATTAGATTGGTAGCTCTCTCCCCTGGCTGTGACTGTCAGCTTAAATCCGGCTGGTTCTCTTCAGATAACTGTCATGTCCCACAAGAACCAACAGAGGCTGTCACGGTGAGGGCTCTCATTTTTTAATGTCCAGAGAAACAAAGTGCCTATTTTTTTCCTCCCTTATAAAACACGAGGCATGTTCAGTAGACTTAACCATTTATTCAAAGTGCCATTATATTTGATAAAGAAAAGGTTACCAGACAAAGCCTGGCCAGACAGGCTTAATCTGGGTTGGTCACCAGAAATTGCCAGGGCTGAACAGCCGAGTTTGGGGTCGACTGATGGAAAAGCAGCCTCGACTCCCACAGAACGTGAAGCTGGTGGTGGCTCTGTTTTAATTCTCTGTGTGTCTAGCCCTTTTCAGCTGAAATGAAGTTAAACGAGATACGTAGAGAACCCTCTCTGAACACAGATGAACCTCGGCAGCTCTTCCCCACCCCTCCTCCAAGACAAGAACAAACGCCCTTCACACTGTACAAAAGTTGTCCGAGCTGAACAGAAGAGAAAGAGAGCTAAGAAACCGATGAGAGAAAGGCACAAAGGTCCCGGGTTCTTAGAGAGTCCCCATTGTCTTATCCTGTTGTCCTCACTGAATCAATTTTTCCCGGTTAGGGGAGCAAGCAGGGTCTGGGGTGGTGTCTCCCCGGATGTGACACTATGGCCACCAGCAGGAGGTGGCGGATGATGGGGGCTGGAGGGATAAGATGCTTTCTTTGTGGTACATATGAGAGTATAAATTTAAATCATTGTATTCATATGTGGTACATATTACTGATTTTATACATTTATGATAGAGATATACAGTTTCCTTCTAAAAGAAACTTCAAAAATAAACACTGTAAATCAATTTAAAGAAACATAAGGCAGGTAAGACAAATACCACACGTGTAATGAGATGAAAAGCTGAGAACTCCGAGTGTACAGGGGGGGAGGGAGAGCCTGAGACAGATCTGAGGAAGCCCAGCATCTCTGGTCGGGCGTGCTCATCCGCTCGCTTCCCTGGCAGACCGGCTTGTTATACCCATTCTGAATGACAGATAATCGTGGAAACTCAGCAGTGAGCCTGTCACGGATGCATGTTCAACAAATGAAAGCAGTTATTGTTTTAAATGGGAAACTGGAGTTCTTTATCACTTTAAAAAATGCTCAAGAAATGTCAGTTCCCTGTGGGGGGGACTTGTCAAACCTCCCTGCCTTTTGGTTTCCTTGTACAACGGGATGGGCAGGTTTAAAGATTAATAGGCACCAATTGCCCTGGGCCCTGGTCCACTTAGGTACCACCCACTTTAGCATTAGTGTCTTTACACCTGTCACCCCAATGTGCCTGCAACAAATGACACCTGAGTGAACGTGACAATTTAAAAATTATTCTTTAAAATATGCAAACATTTGTGCAACATACAAGATAAAAACCAAATGACCACATTTTTCAATCTCAATAGAGTATAAGAAAAAAAAAAAGTCATTGCCTTTTTTTTTTTTTCAAAAAGAGAGAATATATCTATTGTTTAAGAGTATTTTGTAAATTTGTAAATTATTAGATGTGGCAATTGGCACAAACTTTCTGGAAGGCACTTTATCAATACAGAATGAATATGTATTTAATACGTACTAAAGATACAATTCAGTTCAGTAATTCTCATTACTGATGGGTGATAATGATGGATATGGGCAGATATTTAGTTATAAAGATTGTGCAGCCTTCTTAAGCATCAATAATTGGGAAACAGCTAGTATGTCAAAAATATATTATTTAAATAAAGTCTGATGCTTCATTACAAATAGAAAAGTGGTCCCTGAAAATGATGTTTTGGGAAGAGGAAATGATTTAGTTTACATAAAGTTTAACAATCAGATTATAATACAATATGTGTAAGGTTTTTGTACAAAATGCATTTCAGCATTTTTTGTTTAAACAAAGAAAAGACAAAATTGTACCAAAATAATAGTACCTCTTGCCTTGGATATAAGAATTTAGATGATTTTTATTTCCTTCTTGCTGCTTTTTGTGCCTGGAAGTTCTTATTATTGAAGAATGTCAATCAGAGCTCATCCATTTTGAACAACTGACTGAAGACTATGCTAAGCAGCAACTAATGTCATCTTCACACAAGCCCTAAAAAGTAAGAAGCCTATTTTCCCCATTTACAGATGGGTAAACACAGCTGCAAAGGTAGGAAGTAACTTACCCAAGGTCACCCAGGAGTAAGGGAGAGAGGTGGCCTTCAAACCCAGTTTATCTCACAGCAGAAAATGCATGTTATGGGGCTAAATACAATACTGTTTCATAAGTATTCCTTAACTAGAAGAAAAGTTACCTTTAAAAGAAGGAAAAGAAGCCACAAGTCACCGTATGATTGATAGCTAAAAGAATTGTGCAGATGAATGTAAAATCATTAAAGTGTATTCTCCCACTTTGAACCCGTGGGATCCATGCATGGTCCAACTGCTCAGTGTAAGTTATTCCATGCGTCACGTCAGCCTTCCAGAACCCAGGGCTTCGGTTTTATTTATGATGGACTAACCAACAAAGGGCTCTCGAAATGGAAACTAGTGCAGCACAGCTCTCGGTGCTGTATGATTTTAAATTGAGTATTAGATTTGGCTTATTTTTTTAACAACTTTTAAACTACTTTATTGAAAACATCTGAAAATTATCTTTCTTTCCCGAAAGTTTAATCATTTTTCCCTTGTTATACAGGTCATATACATTCAATGGAAGAACACAATAAAAGAAGATATAAATCACTGTTAATCTCAACCTGCAGAGATAATTCGTCTGCAGGGTTTTTTCTAGGTCTTTCTCCCTCGTGGGCGTGTGTGTGTGTGTGTGGAGTCACCTGATATGTTTGGGGACATCATTGAAATGGCTGCATATCTGCATCTCTTCCTGTGTCATTCTGATTTGCCAATGTTCTCTCCGCCTTACAGCAGTATGTCCGTGGAATGCAGCTGTGCCTTCTCTCTTCTGTCCTCCATGATCACTGAGAGTTAGGCACGGGAGGGGTTTATATGACAGGCACAGCACTGTATAGACATTTACACTTTAATAGTGAGCATCCCTGGTCCTACACATCTAGGTTACCCCACCACCTGGAACACCTCATTGAATAACCCATCATTTGCCTCTTCGGTCTTCTGCCTTGTTCAGTCTCCCTTCCTTCTGCTTGAGAACGTATCTGTCCTTGACCCACAGAATACCCAGGGAGCAAAACTTTCTCCACTTCCCTGCATTCTTTTCAGTTATGTTTTGTCTCACACTGGTCCTCTTCTCAAACAGACATTGAGCTTCTCCATTCACTCCCAAGCATTTTCCTAAATCAAAAAGGACATCTGAGGCCAGCTTTTACAATGACACTATTTATTCATGCTGTGTTACATTCTGATAATGCTGTATATGCAGTATTTTGGTCATTAAGTACTTTCTTCTGAATATTTCCCACCTTATTCCAAATTCTTTGGAGGCAGAATGTAATGGCCAAATAAAATCCTACCTGACAGATATAACAGTGATGTTTCCAAAGTTTGCGGGATGAAAACAATCGCCAGAAATATTTATTAAAAAACACAATTTTAAAAAATTACCCCTTGGATAATTTTATTTGGTAGGTCTGGGACAGGATCTAGCAATCTGTAGTTTTAAACAAGGACCTCCAAATGATCTTTCCTGTATATGACCATTTCCTTTCTCTTAGAGGTGAAGTTCACTCACAACTTCTTGCAAAAGTGGATAAAATAATATTGAATTCTGCAGCTTTTCCCACAAAGCTTAAGCTAAATTAAATGGAAATTCAGCTGAGGTAGAACTTCTAAACACACCCATATCCAGGTCTTTTTCCCCAGGTTGGATTATTCCTTGCAATGACATTTTTGCATATTTATAAATCAACTGGTTTAATAACTTGAACAAAAATATGCAAGTCTTCAAAATAAAAGACAAAAAAAAAAGGAACTTTTAACTTGAGGTGAGGGTTGTTCTGATTCGTAATTTTTAGCAGGTACAGGAATCTGAACATTTGTTTCCAATTCCTCAAATAAAAAATGTCTTATTGTACATTAAATACATTAAGAAAATTTCTAAGTTTGAAGCAATATCTGGTAAATAACGAACTTTAGGATAATTTGCAACATGAGATACAAACAACCAGTCTAAGCCCTGTTTGACTCAAAATAGAACCAATTTGTTAATGTCTAAATAATAGCACATTTCCCAACCTTTGCTACTGTATTTCAAGTCAAGAAATGTCTATGAAGAAATGTTAGGGTAGGAGAAGCTATGGAATGTGTTGGCCTGTCTCTTGCTGCATATCTTTGCAGGTTTCAGATGTTTCACAAATCATTCGCTTGAAAGGCACTTGAATATTTAAGGAATGATGCTATCTCCTGGTAACTCCAGGATGAGGAAAGAATTGTGAATTATGGTCCAATAGTGCTACGAGACACCAAGCAGGGCCTCTGAGATGTGCTGTGCAACAGAAGAGCATGAAGATAGACTATCAAGTAATTGTTCAGCTGTGAGGCGAAATCTTGCAATCCACATGATCCAGGGAGATTAAGTAAAATAATCAGGATAATATCAGAGCATCAAAAGTTATGAGTTAACAGTCTTGGTGGATTAATGAGTTTAAACATATCCATCACCTACTCTAAGATAGATAGGCTCATAATCTGTTGTTGACTTGGATTGAATTTTTAACTTGTTCATTTTTATTTTGTTGACATTAACATTTTAAATCTACACATGCCCATTCATACCTTTATTTTCTCTTTGTTATTGACTTTACTGGGGTGACATTGGTTAATAAAACCAGACAGGTTTCAATGGTGGCAGAAAGAGATCTGACTGTGGGTTGAAAGCACATGATGAAATATACACATGATGTGTTAGAGACTTAGATTGATTTTTAATACCTGGCCTTACACCAGAAGAATCAAACGCCTTATGACCCTGTCCTGGCAAATTTTCCAAGACAGTTACAACAGGCAGAAAATTACTGCTGTGAAACTTATCAGCATATTTTTTGCAGTTATATTAAAAGCGTGTTTGGGCTCTCACATATTTCTGTTTGGCATGAGTGAGGGCAGCTACTTCCTCGTCCTGTGCTTTCCAAGAACATCCCCAAACTGCTTAGCCTGCCCACTTGGGCCCTTATCTCTCTGTTCTACTAAAATAAACCTAGGTGTCTTAGAAAAGGTACCCTTTCATACCCCACAATTTCTCTGAATGGCATGAATGTTCAAAAACAGATGAAGAGTTGTTTTTTCCTAACTGACAAAGCACAAAGGAAACTGCTTCCAACTGCCGGCAGTGGCTCCTTAGGAGACTTAAATACTCGCAGAGTTTGCTGTTGTTAGGAAAGTGTTCTTCACGCCCTTAAAGCTGCTACTTCCACTTCACAGAGAGAGAAACGGTCCACCCCAGTGTCCTTGTTCCTTACGCATACCAAATGCTTTAAAACTGTGTCCCCGTAATCAGTACTCCACTATGAAGATGTGAGGGGCTTCAAAGGATAATACTAAATCTGGTACTTTTAGTCTAAGATCCATCATGCTGCCCGTTCCTACAAGAGAGTTGCTTCTTCCACTTGCCCGATGATACGGACAATCTGAGATGCTTATTAGAACTTTATCACCCAGGTCCTAATAAACAGAATCTCCAAGGGAAATTTTTTTGAATCTACATTTTTACTAAGCACATATCTCTTATAATCAGGCAATTTTTAAAACACTGAGCTGTAGAAAACACTAGGGTTCTGAAAAGATTGCATTTAAGAAAGGCAAAAAGAGAAAGCATCTTTTAATTTACCTTAAACAACCTTAACCAAATTAAATTGACTGCTGCGTCTTTTGGGTGTGGCCGTAGGCAGAGGATATTAACAGGGTCTTCAGGAGAGTTTGTAAATTTCTGCCTCTGGAAATCTAGCAACAATAGTTGCTGCCATCATTTGCACAGGCACCAACTGCAGTCCCCAGGAATGTCACTCTGGCATTTCTTCCAATCAGCAAATTAAGGAAAAATAAAATAACAAATGAGCAACAGGGAAGAAAAAAAAAAAACAGAAGTGCTGCTTCCTGCTGAAACAAACTTTGAGTGGCACTGCTATAAATGAAAGGCGAGGATGCTCCTATGTGAGAAAGTTACTCCAGCCTCATTAGGAGCTTCCACATGGCTAATAACCTGGGACTGAAATTAGAAATGGTTACATTTCACGCATCCATAATATGTTGCCTGATGATTCCTTGAAGTGACCCCTTTGGTACTTTGTATAACTCGGACAAACAATTGCCTGGTGTTCCTATGCTGATGAATCTTTTATGTTTGGTTCAGCCAATTACTTTACTCATTACAGAAAACAAAAGCTAATTAAAATGGAGATCCTTCCACCTATTCAGAAAATCACCTTCTATGGAAGAAGACTGAAGCAAGTAAATGCATTCATTTACCTTGTGAGGTCCTGCTGTGCTAATAATATATTTACACCAGGGGTAATGCTCACATTTTAACTATTTCCAACACAAATGCTCGCACAGAGTATCTTTGCTTCTATCAGACAGACAACCAGAAACTAATTAAATGTTTTACATTCAATGTTCACAGGCAAACTTTTGGACATTCTATAATCCAAAAGCCAAAACAAAATGAGACAAAATAACAATGAAATCCTAAATATTGTTCTGCCCCCTTCCACCCGACCCCTCCCATATATACTAATAGTTCTCGGTAAAAAGTAGCCAGCATTCATCTACTAGTTTTAGTGTTTTGATATTTTTTAGGAAATTTTTATTTGCACTTTATAACTATCATTAACTTCAAAGGATATGGGCAGTTCTCAAGTTATTCAGTTAAAAGGCAGCCAATTTTTAGTTTGAGTCACAGCAAATTAATTCTGTCTTATAAGGCCACATTGGGTCTTTTCCTGAGTTGATGGTAATAAATAGCCCTTATTTTAATATAAAAACAAGTAAGTAAAATAATGCTTTTCTGTTTTAAATGCTCAGAAATGGACAGGACCTATACTCAATGTAAACCATAGGTAATTTTATACCAGCATGGCAGAAATTATTTATCTCTATGGTATACATTCCCCCTTTTTTCTTAACTGACACAACAAACAAGCAAACAAACAAACAAACAAAAAGCCCATGATTTTCTTCATGACAACAAAAAAACCCTTCTAAACACTTTCATTTTCCAGCATCCCTTGCAGCTAGGGTGGTCAAAAGATATTGTTAGACCAATGAAAAGTAAGCTGACAGGTTATGGGATTTTTCTAAGAATATTTCTCTCTAGCTATAGATACTATCTTTTCCTTGTTTGCTTTCTGTTCTTTGTTTCTGCATGGAAGACAGATGTAAGGCGTGAAACACAGAATCTTGGGGGAAAGAGTGAAGTATATAATTGATTAGGGTTGCACCTTAAAACTACTGCATCTTTTCTTTTTTTAAAAGATTTTATTTATTTTTTAGAGACAGGGGAAGGGAGGAAGAAAAAGAGGGAGAGAAACAGCAATGTGTGGTTACCTCTTGAGCACCCCCAACTGGGGATCTGGCCTACAACTTAGGCATATGCCCTGACTGGTAATCTAACCAGTGACCCTTTGGTTCACAGGCTGGCATTCAATCCAGTGAGCCATACCAGCCAGGGCAAAAACTACTGCACCTTTAAATGTACTAGAACCTAAGTTTCAAGAGAATAGGAACTATATGTATCCTGTTTTATGTTTCCCTGATGCCTAGAACATGGCTGACACAGACTAAATGGTTAGAAATACCTGTTTAGTTAAATGGATACATTAATTAATTAATGTGGCTGTAGTGAAATGAGAGACGAAGAAAGCAGATGAAGATGGGTCAGAGTGATATGAGGATGTCTTCAAGTACACCCTTACAGGTGATTGTAAAGATACTGACTTTACTCTGAGTGAGATAGGAATTTACTGCATGGCTTTTTGCAGTAGGAGCCATGATCTGACCCCACAATTTTAAAGGAGCTCTCCACTCACTGTGCTGAGAATAGATAGAGGAAGGCAGGGCAAGAAGCAAAGAGAACAACCAGGAGACATAAGAATCCAGGTCAAAGATGATGTTGGCTTGTGCCAGAATTTTACTTGTGAAGAAGAAGAAAGGTGATAAGACCCTGAATGTATTTTGAAGTCAGAGACACGAGGGTTCCCTAACAGATTGATGACGAATTGCAAAGAAACACTGACTCAAGATATCTCCAAAGTTTTAGGTCTAAGCAACTAGGAGGATGTAGCTTCTATCAGTGGACTTTTGGGAGGGTGCAGAAGTTTTGATTTTGAAATGTCTAGTAGGCATCCAAGTACAGATGTCAAGTAGACAGTTGTACCTACAAAACTGAAGTTCAAGAGAAAATTTTGATATGGAAATATAATTATTCAGAGTCAGTGGTATGTAGATATTTAAAGTCATGAACCTGGATAATATCACTACAATGGTGAATATAGAAACCTACAGAGTTTTTGAAGTGTTAGGACTATGGAACCAATAGAGACTTAGGAAAACTGGTCAGGCAGTGGTTTATAAAATTATCTGAAAGGTATCCATATGGAAGTAGAAATTCTGGTTAGAATTCTGCTGCAGTAATCTAGGCATACGTGGAAGAAGACCAGCCTTGGTATACCACGGCAAGGCAGAGCTCAAGATGCAAATGTTAGTGACAAGTTGAATATTGAGCGTGGTGAAGGAATGGTGATGTCTTGGAATAGCCCTTGTTCCTAACCTAAATTAAGAGGTTTTATTAGAAAAAGGTTATTATTTTTTTTGGTGAAATTTCCCTCAGAAACAGGCTCTGAAACATGGACTTAAGTGAAACAGATTCTTTGTGAGGTGTTATTGGAAAGCACCCAGAGAAGATAGGAGGAATAAATCAAGGCAGGAAAGGAAGTCGATGAAGAATACATCATCAAGGCCGTCACTACTGTGGGAAACTGGGGAGCTGTTGTGAGAGGCAACAATTAATACTGTAGGTTTTAAAATATTGCTATGATGTTTGTTCATGACATATTAGCAGGTAAGTTGTCTCTATGTTACCCAATGCTGTTTGGAAAAAAAAGTGAGATTATTGAGTGGGATTATTTGTTTATTTATTTTAAAGATTTATTTATTTATTTTTAGATGGGAAGGAAGGGAGAAAAAGATGGGGGAGAAACATAATTGTACGGTTGCCTCTTGCGTAGCCCCTACTGGGGACCTGGCCTGAAACCCAGGCGGGGGATCGAACCAGCGACCATTTGCTTTATAGGCTGGCACTCAGTCCACCAAGCCACACCAGCCAGAGTTGAGTGGGATAATTTAAATGAGTCTTTCCCTATGCAGAGATATTGATATTTAGCAGATAAAATGTGGAATGGATATCAGACACCATTGTGTCCAATCACAGTCCAGCCAGGAAATTAGCCAAAGCACAGGCTTGAATTTTGGGTCGATGACAGCAGTGTGGCAGGGATTTGGGTATTTACCTGTAGATTCATCTCATTCTGCTCCTGAGATCTGGGGGAGATAAAGAATTCTCCCTCCATTGCACTCTAGGCCGGGGTGTGTGTCTCAAGGCAGTTTTCAGGTCAGACCAGATTTCTGCCATTGGTCAAACTAATAAATATCCAAGAAAAACCAATTTGGAAACCAAAGAAAGGGCCCCTTGCTGGTTTACAAAATTGAGCAGAAGTAGTAGGATGGTGTGTAGATGTCCAAGTCAGTAGTATACTTGGATTTAGTATAAGTTTTCATTCTGGATTCCAAAATATAAGACACTGAAGAGGAAACAGTAATATTATATAAAATATTAAAATAATATTATGTAAAAATAATTTGGTATGCCACATTCTTCTCCCATCTCATGATGCTTTTGCTAAGAGTTCTTTCTCACTTCAATGTTTCTCTCCCTCTCTCTCCCTCCCTTCCCCTTTCTCTAAGCATGTCCTGGGGTGAGAAAAAAAAGTGTATGGCAGAGTATGTAGTTTAAATTGGACGAACTACAAGAACAAGACCATCCAAACTCTAACACTAGAATGCAATCTAATCTATTCTAGAGGAACTATGAAGATATAATGCCTTATGCCTACTCTATTTATTTTTCCACTGTTGCTCAACAGCATTTTCCCCCTGTAGTACAAATAACTCCCTTGGGAAGGTTACCTGTAGGCTAAAGAGAGAGTTGGAATCAAGGTGCATTTCTATATTTGACTGCAAGTTTCAAGCAGAAAGCTGACTCTCTTATTTCTTCCATCTTGAGTGTCCACATTTTCAGACAGCCATACAGAAATTATAACTTTTATCTGACCATCAGATACATGGGATGAAAGTAGCTGATACAGTCTAAATGTTTGTACCCCCTTCCAAAGCCATGTGCTGAAACCATAATCCCAGTGTGGTGGTGTGAGGAGGTGGGGCCTCTGGGAGGTGTTTAGGTCATGAGGTGAAGCCTTCCTTCGTGAATGGGATTAGTGCTCTTACAGAAGAGACCTCCCTTCCCAGAGCCCCTTAGCTGCTTCCTCTGAGTGAAGATGCCATGAGAAGGCACGGACTACGGACCACAAAGAAAACCCTTACCGGAATGTGAGCATGCTGGCTCCGTAACTGCAAGAAACATATTTCTATTGTTTATAAGCTACCCAGTCTGTTAGTTTGTTATAGCAGCCTAAATGACTAAGACAAGCGCTGTGGATAAATGGATATTTTGAATTTGAGAAAAGAAGCTAAGGCAGAGATCATGGTTCAGTAGGATGAGTACTGTGAAAACCTACGGCTTATTTCCCTGGAACATTCTAGCTGTGATTTATAGAAATAGAGTTCAAGATTTGCTTGGAAATCTTTATAAAATTGCTTTTAGCATACAGTAAATCTCACTGAATAAAAATGCAAACAGATATGCCAGTGATTGGACAGAAAAAAAAGGTCATTAGAAACTGTACAAGGTGTAGGGAAAGAAATGGAAGGGGAATGTACATGACCTTGCTCTTGTCCTGTCCAGAGAAAAACTCTTAAATTCAATGTTGGGAAGAATGCACAGAAAGGTCCATTCTTTGCTTTTTAAGTTTTATACATTCATAAATCACATTTCAGAGGAGTTACCCTTCAATGTCTTCAAAATGCCCAAAGGCCCACTTAAGTTATTTTCCCTGGCTTTTGGATGGCAAAATGCTACTTACAACACCAAGAATTTTCAAAGTCACCCCAAGATTCTTCATAATTATCATAAAAAACACTAGCCACACTAAACAAGGGAAAGACAAAACTCCCAAACCCAAGATACCCAAGTACCCAACTGTTTAGCAGCACTCAGTTTTGACATGAAGGATAGAATTTGAAAACTTTCTAGTATGGCAATTATAAAAAAAACATCATTCTCATTTGATAAATCGTAAATAACTATGAGCATGTCCAATCACAGACACTAAATCCTTTCCTGTTTCTCTTAGTCTCTTCTCCTACCAGGAAAAAGGAACTTGGCAAGCAAAGAAGTAAGAAATTTAATGCAGAACAAAGATGATTCCATAAAAATCAAATTCCTTATTTGTCACACTGGGCATTTAAATGATCTGTAGTCCTGGGAGCATCACTAACTGCTTGAATCCCCAGTGCTTGCATCTATGCAAAATTTGCTTGATGTGGGATTTCACTCTACTGTATTGGAATTATAATGGCGGAAAGCTCATCAAAACTCATGCGCAGGCTCTGAACTCCATTGGCTTGGCAGAGAACCAGAACAGAGCCCAGCCTGTACAGGGTAAACAGACCTTCCTTCCCACCCATTTGTTTTTCTGGGTCACATGGGCATGCGTGTGTATGTATCTGTTGTTCTCTCCGTGGCTGGGAAGTTCTCCTGGGGTGGACAGTGGGAATGCAGTGCTGGGGAGGAAGGAGGGTCAGAGAATAATTGCTTCTTGGCTACCATTCATCAGAGTGAAGAAGTTTTGAAAAGTTAATCTCGCCTCTCCTCTCCTTTACTGTTTAATTTGCACAGATCATTAGCAAGTGAAAAGTGTTCCTCAACACAACAAAATAGGTTTGTTTTATGAGGGATGAACAGTGATTTACAAAGACTGGGGAAAAAAATACATGCTTAGACTGAGCTATTCATTGAGCACAAATCTCATTATAAATGAATCAATAAGCCACTAGTGATACAGGACGTGTGTGATTATTTTGGTTGTGGTGAGCTTTTGTTCTAGTGGGATTCTGGTATTTGATCTATGGTATATCAACATGCCTTAGTGAAGAAAAGTAATAATATTCTAAAACTATTGGAAAAAATCTCTGCTTACATTTATACAAATGTTAATCAAAATCTTACATGAGAAATTGAACCTCTTATTTCCTCTGTGATTGAGCTATCAGGTCACTCAATAATGTTTATTATTTATAACACTTTATCTGATGCAGACCCTAATAATAACAAAAAGAACCAACTAGAAAGGAAATGATGGGATCAAAATTTCATATGTCTGGAGACAGAGAACGCGTATAAACAGAGCTGGGCAAAGTTATCATGCATCTGTTCATCACACTGCAATGGAAAGCTGTCAAAAGTAGAGCCTTAGGAAATGTTCTCATTTTTATGTAATTGTATATATTTATATGAGTTAAAATGATGTATTATTATTTATTCTCTTGAGAGTAATAGGTATAATGCAATTAGTACAGTCACAAAAGGTTTACTTTCTGAGTCACTTCTACTCTGAATCAATACCAACTGAACACCTTTAAAAAGTACCCAGTGCCCTGAGCACTGGAGAATAATATCAGGTCCTGATAAGAATAAAATCGAAGGCTTTTCTGCTGCCCGATGGGAGGTGACAGAGGCTCTGGCAGAAGAGTAACATGGCGGCTTGGGTACCAAGCCTCAAACAAGAACATTTCCTCTCCAATCATTTTATTACTCAGTATCACATTTTAATGCTCAAATTTTCTAAGTAGTCTGAAATATTACTTTTTCTTTGTTAATAAAATCTTTCCATTATAACTCAATACACATAAAAATAACAAAAATATTTATCTGCTTTGTCATACAAGATAGTTGAATGCTAGGTCATTAGTTAATAGTAAAAGGTCATTCTTAGTTATGTTTTTAATGATGCAAAATTTGGTTGCCATGTACAAGCCCAAGCAAAACTGACTTCAGAATGAGTATTTGGCTTTCATTTCTTCTTCTTTTTTTCTTTGAATCATTTTGTAAGTTAATGTTTGAATACATTTGTCTCCACTTTTCTACCACCAGCTTCCCCTACCCTACCCACCCCCACTTCCCACCCTCAATCCTACCCACCTTGGGCTTTGTCCATGGGTCCTTCATACATGTTCATTTACTATCCTTTCCCTTCTTCCCCACATTATTTCCCTCTCCCCTCCTCTCTGGTTACTGTCAGTTTGTTGTCGATTTCAATGTCTCTGGTTCTATTTTGCTCGCTTGTTTGTTAACTAGGTTCCACTTATAGGTGAGATCATATGGTATTTTTAAAAATTTTGCCTGAGCATAAGAATTGTCAACAGTAATAATTACAAGTATAGATTTCCCATTCTTGACCCTAAAATTTGGATTCCGTGTGTCTGGGGTAGGGTTCAAAGAATCATTTTTCTAATCATGAATGCAGCAGGTAATGGTATTTATGAGTAAGCCAGTTTACTGCCCGATTGGAGTGACCTAGAAAGAATTCAACAATATTCTCTAAATACCTAATTTCCTCTCTCTTCCTATTTTTTACTAATTTTCATGACAGTCAATAGGATTTACTGAATGCACTATGCATGGCAGACACTGTATTAGGCACTGGGGGAAACTGACAGTGAACTTGTACCTAAGTCTTGCTTCCAGACTGCTCGTTGCCTGTTATTGGAATAATAAAAAGTTATAACTCAATAAAATGCATGTGAATCAATGGTGATAAAGTGTATTTCTCCAAAAGCCCCTCAGCTTCAACAGTAGCTATTAGTGACTTTCACAGTGACATTTACCAGCTTGCCTTTGTTTTCCCTAAAGAAAGGAAAAAACAAAGACAAAACAGCACTTAAAAAAAAAAGTCCAACTTCACCTTCTGCAAGAGGGACTTGTACTGTTTCTTGCTCTATGGGAAATGAGATGCTTTCTCCAAATCCTCCAGGAGTTGGCAACATGAAGACGCAACAGAAATCAAAAAGAAAATTGGAAAAAAACCGAAGCCGGTGGCTTCCAAGTTTCAGGCACACTCTGGGGTAGTCCATAGCCGGCTTTCATTTTCTGCCTTCCCATCTTTTCCTGTTCATAAAATGAGAAACTGATGGTTTCCTGTGACCTGCTGTGAATTTAACACATAATTAACTCCAGGAATGATAATGTTAATACTTTGATTTGAATTTTCAGGACTTGAACCTCCAGTACAAGTCTCATTAGTGCTTGCGCTAGAAGATACACATTAGTCTAAAATGCAGTAGATACCCTTAACCAGTCAACCGTATTCAAAGCCATGATATAGTCTCGGAGTTAACATTTATTTAAAAGTTGGACTGAAGAGCGATGTAGGAGAAAGAATAAAATCAGTTCTTTGACCTACTGCTTAGTTACCATTTGACCTGAGCCAAAATTCAAATCCTTGATAGAAGGAATAAAAAAAATTGACAACACAGGCATGGATGGGTTATATCAGATAAATTACATGTATCAAAAACCAAGCTATATGAATGAGCCCATCATCTTCAAAAGTAATCAATTCATTATTGAGACTTAACAACTTGACTGATTTTAGGAGTCCCCATCTGGAACCATCACGTACAGAAAGTTCCAAGGCAGAGAAGACACTAGTTTAAACTGAGCTCTTGTATCACAAAAAGAGGAGAACACATTTTTACACGACTGCTTAGGGAAAGGTTTATTTATATTTATTATCCCCAATAATGCTTTAAGACAAGTTTTATAGATGAGACAGAGACTCAAAGGAGTTAAATAATTTCCTTCATTAAAATAGCTGTAGATAGAGAAATATGAACTCAGCTCTGTCAGGCTCTGAAATCTATGTACTTTCTACCGTGAATTTTTCAAGTCTTTAAAGTAGAAGATAGTTCTCATCATTAAGGTGTGAATTACTTATTTAATCAATTCTAACGTGAACATTTTCCCCCACATTTTCAAAGCTCTGAAATTAGGATGCTTCTTAAAGTAGCTGTCAACCAGGCACAATTAGGATGCAATCGTCAATGCCTGCACATGAACCTCAAAACAACCAGGGTGGCTGACTTAGAAGAAAACCTGAGACATTAGCAGAGCATCCTTCCAAGCAATGCTCTGTCAGCAATGTTCTTGATGGTACATGAGAGCCTAGTGTGTATGGATAAAAAATGGACTATGATAATTCTTACTCATAAAGTTATTCAGAATCAGATTCTGATTGTGAAAATCTGCTCAGAATTCCTTAAGCAGCGTAATTTACTTATATTTTCCTTTTCATGAATGCGCAGGAATGATTTTGAAAAAATTCATGCTTAAAGAAGTCTAAAAGAACGATATGAAAATACTTTATGTTATAAGATAGTGTTGTCACCTTAAAAGGTGATGCATTCTCTTTCCTTATGGGAAATGAAATAATGATTTGTATTAAACTAGATGAAATACATTGATCGGGTCCATTACATCCTTTCAATACAGCTCATTTAGGGGAAGTTGCTAGTGCACTTGTTTAAGCTCTTGTACTCTGTAGTAGTTGGGATATAGTAAAACCCAGCTCCCTGGGGAAACCACCCAGCCTCAGTCAAGTTCACTCCCCCTGAGGTGGGTGGAGAAACTTGTCTGAGAAGGAAATCACTGACGTACTCAGTTCCCTCTGAAGAAAACCCCTGTCCCTCCCTTTCTCTAGGGGGAAATGTTCCGATTGCTTTGGCATTAACTGCGGACTTCAGCCCATTTTTTTATTGTTGCTTTGACGAAAACAGAGACATAAAACAGCCGAGGCAGTCCCTGCATTTCGTTTTGCTAGTGAGCATTAATTAACCAACTACAGTGAGCAATACTGGAGTTTCCTCTCGTAAAATATTCCCCCACCATCCCTCCCAAGTGAGGACTAGCTCCAGGTTTTGTTCTGTTTCTGACTGAAGCTCTTGGGTTTCTACCCAGGCGTATAAGGTGCCTGCCAAACATGCTGGGACCAGTGCTCATAGAAACAACAGTGGTCCCAGTTTCGTGCAGAAGTGGGGTCTCCCCTTGGGAGTAAGTGGTGGCTTCTGCATGTTTCCTCCTCAGAAACCTAGTTAGCCCTTCATCTTTGCCACAGACAGGGCCCTGAAGGATATGTAATGGGATGTGAGTCAGTATCTAGACTGCAACCCTCATCCTCAAATGGTATCTCCAGTGGGCTAGAATGGCTAATGCTGACGTCTAGAACTGAGAGACCTAGGACCTTGCATGGGGCCTGGTGCAAAATGGATGCTCCAAAAATGTACGTAGGTTTTATGATGTCTAAGCCAGGGCTACATTGGGTATCTCAACTTCACAACCAGAGCTAATTCCATACAGTATGTTTTCTATTTTTCACAGGTATGTGATATCTTTTCAGTCAGGATTTTCTCTCTTATCTGAGAGATTTTTCTTTCTTTATTTAAAAAAAAAAAAAAGACCAGGGCTTACTTTTTACTGCCAAAAGAAAATAGAATGCCTGAACCAGGCAACCTTAATCTTGGCCGAACAAAATATTATTTTTATTTCAAAGCTTGATGTGAAGTTGTCAAGAGACTTTCCTGATAGGTTATAATTTGTCCTTCCCAATTAATGAAGACAAAACTCTGGTTCTTTACTGAAGACTGCAATACAAAATACTACAGGCCCTCTCCTGATACTACCCCTACCTTTTGTATTTGTAGTTTTATTAATGATATAAAGACCATCAAAATGAATTTACAGAGTTCCTGACAATAAGGAGCCCCATGTGCCCAGTTTAGCTGCCCACTAATCACAGAGAATCCTTCTGAAATGGAGACCACTTTAATTCTTTAAAGTTCAACATTTATGACTGCATGATTACCTACAGATTTAAGTTTCCAATCCGGCTTTTGCAGTGTTTTTAAAGTAGTTAAGAGTTTAAAGCTCTACTCCACTACTTACTGTATCAGTTGCATTTAATAAGTGGATTTAGCATGTTCTCTTTCACCAAACAGAAGCCCAAAGGGGCAGGCATTTGGAGCAAGGGGACATACATAACTAACCCCAGAAGACTTACCAAGACAAGGACCAGAATTTCAAGGACATTATGTTGTCTTACTTCTTATAGAGGGTCCAGCTTTCTCTAGCAACCCCAAACAGCCCTGGGTCCCTTGGGTATGTTTGAGGGGCAAACAGTACAATGAAAATAATCAATATTAGATTTCTTAAACTGTCAGATGTTAAAATAATTGATATATGTGTTTTATTGCAATTAAAAATAATATAATAATTGGGTCATCAGAGTATTTCAAATATGAATAAAGCTACGCATATAATTCCCTAAAATGATGACCTTCATAAAAAGGGTAAATCAGTTATTTTAGATGACTAAAAAAAAGCAATTTAAAACAGCTAGGGACTGACTCGTAGATTAACTTGTTAACAACTATCTCTAACAAAAAAAATTAAATAGGCACTTTTCTACTCCCTGAATAAAAGCCCTTTAAAGAATGACAAAGTTAACTTAGAAACTCGTCAAAAACAAAATTTTAATTAAGCCACACTGTGTTATAAATGCAGATATGGAAAATAAGTATACAAACATAATATACATATATATATATATCTTTCTGTTAACGGATTTGTATAGCATTTACACCCACCTAAGTTAAAGAACAATGGCCTTTGTCACATGAGCTTTATCCAAATTATAGTGACTTAATTAGCTATGATTTAAGGGGCCTGATGTCCATCACCTGCCTCAATGGAAGTGAGATGGAAGCTGTAAACTTGAATATTAAAGAGAAATCATCAGTAGTGGAAGTAAAGGCTTATTTAAAATCATAAAAGTCATTGGAAAATGTATAATCAACTGAACTATGTAACCTGGAACACATTACAAACTTGCTTTAACACCCTAGATTCTTACTAATGGGCATGCATGGATGTCAATAAAAATAAGAAGGATGGCATGCAAATCTAGCTAGTAAAAGGTCCAGTTTAAGAGAATTTCATGATAGTCAATGAGTTATTAAATTCACTCTTGCCAATGTGGTATAATCAAAATTTTCCATTTGTTTTTGGGAACTGTTAAATCTTTCCTCATCTTTACCCACCCTTATTTCAAGTTACAGCAAATTTTTCTCAGGGTTCAAAGCATTTGAAAGTTTATTTTCCTATCCCCAATTTTCATACTTTTAAGATCAAAGATTCATGGACTTTTAGTTAAATATAATTCAATGTCCCACAGTTCCTTGGGAAATTAAAACACTCAACAGATAATACTTAAGAAGGCAAGACTAAATAGCTTCATGTTCAAGAACACTTCACTGTATCAGAACATACAACATTTAAGAAGTTAATGTAAGTAGAGTATAAATTGGATTCTATCCACAGCACTAAGTTGTAGGTTATATCAAGAGTTAAACTTTGCTTATTTAATAGTACAGTTCAGGAACAAAAATTCCCATTACTAAATCCTTCAGCACAGAAATTTTGGAGTGTTCCACTGAATCTACTGAGCTGTATTTTGTAACTGGCAGAAGTTAATTAGAGTAATACTCTCATTGTACACATGCACACACTGAGGCCCGGGGAGATGAAAGCCGGGACCAACGTCAACACCGGCAGATTCCTTCTCCACCTCTGCTTCCTCTCCTTCCACGTTGCCCATACGTCTGCAGAAAGATCTCCCAGCTGCACGCCTCTATCCATCCTATCAGCACAGGCACAAATGAAAGAGGTCCTCACCAAAAGGCTACAATACCATGGCTATGGTTTTGATTTTAAACAATTTACGACTATCCTTAATTCTAATAAGTAAATCACAACATTTTGGAGAAATGTTTTTCCCCTGAAAACTGTGTTTTCAGATGCTTACTTCCCTATTATTTTCTCAGTATAATTTTATCTACATGTGTATTTACCTTCTCACATATTTCCCACCCTTTTTACAAGAAGATCTTCAAAAATGTGTTCTCTTCATATTCTTTCCTTCCCGAATTTTGTTTGGGCTTGGAAGTAATCACCACCTCTAGCAGACACTATTCCATGTTATTTGTATATGTGTGTGTGTATGTTGTTGTCATGTTCTTTCTGTGATAGAAGGAAAAGAAAGCAAATTAAAGCAGCATCCAGCTGCTTGCAATGGTGGGTAGTTGCTAAAATTACTATGGTGTTTAAAAATGCTTGTTATCTGACAGAAATCCTTAGAAATGAAAATATTTCTGGTAATATTATGAATCACAGGAAAAGAAGAAGTCTTTATTTTCTGTCTGAAAGTTGGCTTTTTAGAACTAGAAGGTCTTGAATGCCTCATCATTATGCCATCACCCAGACCCTAATCACAAAGGACTGGGCCTGTCAAGAAATGACCGGGTGGGGAACTTGGGCTTGGCTCCGTGCTATTTTCAAAATTTATTTAATTTACTAAATAGTTAATACATTAATATACTTTACAAATTAAAAAGTATAAGGAGGTGTTCCTTGAAAAGGCTTTCACCCCCGTCTCTCACTCCTCAACCCAAAACAGGTAACTAGTATATTTACAAAAAAAGAAAAATACTTTACTTATAAGGTGGTTTTACAGCATCATTCAAGAAAATATGGGTGACTTCCGGCCAAGATGGAGGCGTAGGCAGACGCACTGTGCCTCTTCTCACAACCAAATTAAGGACAACAAAGATTTAGAAACAAGAAAACA